>JAHQIV010000449.1:0-20892 GCA_030463285.1 Phytophthora europaea
CGGGCGCGTGGAAACTAAGGACGCCTGCGCTCGCGAACGGGGCCACGGGCTGCGGCCGCGTCTGCAGACAGAAGAAGGCCTGGCCAATGGTGCTGCTCAGTCGCTGCGTCTCGCTCGCTCTTCCTCTCGGCGGCGCGGCAGGCAGAACTGTGGCTGGGCAGGGGGAGAGGAGAGCGGCAAGTCAGCTGGAGGTGAGACCAACTGAACGAGGAGAGACTGGACGCGGAGAACGAGGAACGATCTGGCGAAACTGGCGCGCAAAGATGAAGGCAGCCACCTGGCTCGGGTTTTACCTGGCTCGGGTTTTGGCAGCAGGGCGGATGATCGGAGCAGCGCAGGCAGCGACCTGAAGTGTGGGCGCTCTCTGCCCAGGTTGAAGAATGAGGAACAGCCGCCAACTCGTTTCGCTTCGGAAACCAACCAGATCTTTGCTCAAATTAGTTGGATGGGTCCAAATGACCTGAGGCGGCCCGAATTAACTGGGCACTAGACGACCGCGGGTCCTTCAACAGCACCGATCAGCAAGCCTTCGTCCGATGCTGCATCGGCGTCGCGCGGGACTCTTGCCATTGGCGTGTCTAGGTGTGCTGGTCATCCTCACTGAGGATGCCTCAGTACATGTACGTGTTTGGGCAGCCCATCAATCTTAACCTTCATTTTATCATCGTGAGCTCACCAGTATCCACGCAGCGCCAAACTCACGATCCCTCCCTCGACTGCTGCTCTACTGTGGTAATTATTTTGATATATATTCTTGCAGCGAAGCCACCAACTATGATAAGGTAGACACTGGCGTTGTTGTTCGTGGCGACGATGCTGTACAGTACCGATCGATTGATCGTAACGATGCGAGATGATGAAGATGTCTTCGCGAAGTATTATAGGGTCGATCCATTCGCATTGTGCGCTAATTTCGCCACTTTTCCTCTGGACAATGGATAATTGGCAACCCCCGTCGAGGAGGATCCAAATGGTGCAGATCCGTTTGACGTTTCAGTTCGAGCTTGGGTAGTGGTTCGGCGCGCCGACAACACGACGCTACAGCACACTATTACTTCTGTATCTGGGAAAAAGTCTCGATCGGCGAAAATGGGTTCGCCAGCTTTCTCATGCCAGCTCCCCCAGTCATTCGCGCCCCTCCCCCTCAATTTTAGATACATGTGCTGTATCCGTCAAGAGTACTGTGCAACTTCAAGCAGCTCCCCCTATCCCGCTGTTTAATGCAGCCACCTCCGGTCGTGTACGAAGGTGCTATCGCCGCTTGGCTGGCAGCTTTGCTCATTCTCGACTCGGCGTCTACAGCAAAGATGAGGAAGTCTCCGCCTCGGTCCCCGCCCAAGAAGAAGCAGAAGCAGCCCCCAAGGCCAGCTAGTCGTCCGCTGGAGCGCCACGTTTTCTTCTTCGCCGAGGCCCCCAAGTGAAAGCGGGTGACCACCACGGAGCGGGAGCTCGTGGGGCCCGACGTCTGGTACTTGATCAAGGATAACATCGCCGCCTAGAACGTCATCATCAAGAACGTCGAGTTGCTGTTCTAGGCCTGAAATCCAAGCGGTGCTGTAAGTCTGGTTGAAGCGTGTTGACTACAGCAACTACACTGTTGTTTCATACGGAGAAAGCGGAAGTGTGGTCGCCCCGGCGGCAGCCACCTCCGGGCGATACTGTCTGTATTCGAGAATCGCCTGGAGGTGGCTGTATCATACTCAAGTATTCTATGTATATGGTATTGCTGCATGCACCAGTAAAAATCGAGCCGTGTCGCCAAAGGGGGGGGGGGTGCTCTCGACAAGCAAGCTCGGCACGCGGTCTCTCGCCATCCCTTGTCCGAGCGGATCGATGCTGCACTCAACGGTGGCAAATGCGGACAATGAAGCAGCAGCCGCGCCTCCCGAAACACTTTTACGTAAGTGGACACAGATTTTCGTCGATACGCTGTCAGCATAGCACTCGCACTTAAACGAGGCTGATGTCTCGTGTGCGATGATGAACTTCATCATCCCGAGCGTCCATGCTTTTGTCACGTGTGTTGGCGACGGCGGCCCCAAGTCTCTTAGAGACCTCCACGCTGCTGCGTTGGCAACGCCAAATGTTGATAGGTGCAGGACGCACGCAATAGATTTAGCCAGGCTCTAATTGAGGACTTAAACTCGGTGTAGGACGCACAACGACGCAATAGATTTACCGGTAGCCAACTCGGAAAACCGCTTGGTGATGAGGCGTGTTTGGTCGCCGAAACCTGTAAGCAACGGCGCGACAAAAGTTCATCGTGTCGTCATGCGGAAGCAGGGGGCGCCACTCGTTCACCTTGGGAACTCCAGCATCGGAACATCGCCCGTCGGAATCGCGGCGATTGCCCTCTTGGACCAGTACGTAACTGGCCATATCGGGTGCCAGCCAATCAAAAGACAGGCAGCAAAAAAGCAGCACGTCGGGGTCCCCGACTTCAATTGGTAGGCGGCAAAAAAGCAGCGCGTCTGCAGGCAGATACACGCAAGGTGGCAGATACGCGCAAGGTGACCTGACTGACCTGCGCGGCGACTTGGGCGGCGGTCATTCGTATTTTCGCCCCCACATTCTCGCCGGATCTCGCCGCTGGATGCCTTTCTCCCAGCCAGCCGCGGCCTCTCCGTTCCGCTACCAGCAGCAGCTGCCGCACCTCGACATGGCGGGCGGCAAGACAGCGTACTTCGGCTCCCCGGCCGGCTCGGGCCGCAAGTACCTCCACGACTCCATAGGCACCTACTCGGAGACGGAGAGCGAGCCCGAGCCGCTCCCGTTCTGCTCCTGCGACGAGGACTACTTCGTGCGATGCGAGTACCACCGCGGCGAGCACCACGGCCTGAGCTTCGAGCTCGCGCACGACTTCGTGGACCTCCAGCACCTGCTGCGCACCATCCGGGAGCAGGAGGTGTGCCGCTACGTGTTCCAGGGCACGCAGGTGGGCAAGGTCATCGAGTTCCTCACGCTGCGCCACTTCCAGATGAACGAGGTGCAGCTCAACTCGCTCGCGCGCCTCATCGGCGACAAGATGGCGCACGTTCGGCAGATCCACCTCATCGACACGCTGGACGCCGACTTCATCCACCAGCACCGCGTGGCCTTCCGCCGCTTCTGCACGGCCATCTTCGCCGTGCACCCCGTGATCAAGTACAACTCGATGGCCGCCGAGTTGCCCGAGGAGCAGCGCGGACTCATGAAGGAGATCGCCGTGCGCGAGTGCCCTATGGACAACACATTCTTCGCGAGCATCGGCTCTGCGATGCACTACTCGAACACACTACAGAACATCGACTTTCAGGAACTCATGGACCCAGCCCAAGTGAAGGAGGAGGACCTGCACCTCTGCTGGGGCTGGCTGGTTTTCGGCCTGTTCCACCCGAACTCGACCGCCCGCATTGAAAAGCTAGACCTGTCGCGCAACATGATGCGCATGAAGGATATCCGTGCCGTCGAAGGCATCATGTCTGGAGGCCACCCGGCGCTGGTCCTGCTGATCCCCGAGTATGCAGCGGCACTGCAGCGATACAGCAAGAGCAACCGCGACAAGATCCTGCGCGAGGACGTCAAGCGCGCGCTGCTCAAGGGCATCCCGCACCGCCGTGTCTTCGCCCTCATCAAGAAGGGCACCACGGTGCGTCCGCTGCCGACATCCAAGCTTTCGCAGCACGAAGTATACAGCGACATGCTTGCCGAGAAGGAGCTGCTAGAGGTGTTCTGCATTTTGCGCAAGTGGCTGTGCGTTGTTATTCCTGGGTTTGGACTTGGTTGGGTGCCGCGTCAGAGCGCTGTTGAAATGACGGAGATCGGCATGTCGCCTCGGATCTGCTCGCCGGCGACGCTCATGCGCTCAGTATCGTTCTGGAACATGATCGAGGCCTCTGACGCTGAGGGCATGGTAGTGCCGCTTATCACGCTTTTCTTCCAGATGACGGGTATCAGCGACCGACTGGAGGACATCAACCTGAGCGAGAACCGCATCGGCAGCCCGGACCAGTTCGGCATCCCAGCCACGGAGATCCTGCACCGGATAATCTATTTCTCGCCCTATTTAACGACGCTGAACCTGTCAGACTGCCAGCTGACGAACATCACCCCGCTGCTGGAGGCGTACAAGAAGGGCCGGTGTCGCATCCGGAGTCTCAACCTGGATTCGAATATGCTCGGTTTCCGCGGCGCGTTCGACCTTGCCATGTTGTTGATCAGCGACAGCCAGTCTCCGATGGGCTCCTGGCTCACGGATCTGAGCTTGCTTTTCAACGACATTGACGCCATCGGCACGCGTGCCCTGCTGGAGGCTCTGCAGTACAACGTACATCTGGAACACTTGGCGATCGAGTACGGCAACGAGTTCCCCCCAGAGCTGGGTGATTTTGAATTCACGGGTGACTGCGCGACCTGGCACGAGAACTACCTCTTCGAGCGACTGGCAGTACTGCGCGTCTTTGAGAGGTTCTCGCTTGGCGAGCCGCTAGACGAGAATGTGATGCACCTGGTGTGGGAGTTTCTGGGTTTCGACGAGCCGTGATCGAGCTAGCCGATTCACAGGAGTATCCAAAACCTGTAGCGCCCGAGATCTCCGCCAAGTCCGCAGGGAGGAGCGACATTGTCCGCTCTCCCCGGCATGTATGTATATAAGGCGCGTTCTCCTAGGTAGATGGAATATCGTGGAGCTTTTAACTTACTAATGCATGTTGCTGAAATCGTCGTCGTGATGCGGTCCTTCGAATTCGAGCGTGGCATTAATTGTAGAATGAGTTGAATTGACCGATGATGATCGGTCAGATCCACATTGCGACCTGAGAAGATGCGGTGTATTCAATGCAAGCGCCATTAGCAACAGTATTGACATCTTATGCTTCAACTTGTGATACCGTACCAGTATTGTGGTACATATGGTGTTCCCTAAAGTCCGAAGACAGTGCAAGAAACGACGTGGCAGGCAAGACAGCACAGCGCAGCACCATGGAGCTCCGGACGCAGTATCTGCTGCTGCTCTTCGTGTTCGGCATCATTGCCAAGGGCATGGTGAAGGTGCGTCAAGGCGCTAGGGAACTGTTGATGATACCATAGTATAGGGCCGGCTTGGTCTGACTCGTTGAGTTTCCTTTGCCTCTGCTCGCTGCGCAGTCCGCCTTTGGGTCGAACCTGTCCATCCTGCTGCTCGTCTGCGTGGGGATCTACTACTGGCGCACGAAGCAGAAGGAGAGGTGCATATACGACGACATCGCTCACCAGCAGGCCGAAGCAGCCGCCAAGTTGGACGCGCTGCACGGCGTCGGCGACGGGAAAGTCACGGAGCTCAGCATGGCCATGCGCAGGACGTCCTTCAAGCTCAGCGAGTCGGACACGAGCGTCATCACGTACGTCTGCTGCGTCTGCTGTAGTGTGCTGTGTTTTTAATTACGGTGTATTGTCATTTCGCACTGCAGCGACCGCATTCGCCAGTACTCGAGCAAGCTGGGCGGGTCAAGGAAAGACCGGCAGAAGTTCCTACGGAGGAATGCCAAATCGAAGACGGTAAACACGATTGACATCAATGACCCAGCTCAGGTGGCGGCAGCAGAGGCTACGAAGGCTATGCCGATGATTGCACCGTCGAAATCTGCGACTAAAAAGACCAGCAAGAGCAAGGTGAAGAAAGCTCCCATCGAGACGATCGTGGAGGAAGCTGTAGACGCCACCTTGTAATCACCAAATTGCAGGAAGCAATCAAGGTTTTGGAATTTATATTGATGAAGGGAAGTCGCTCTAATTCTAGTTGACAGTCAGAGCAGTGCGAACTGGCTGTAGAAGTACAAACACGGCGCGACAAACAAAAAGCTGTCCATGCGGTCGAGACAGCCGCCGTGACCAGGAAAAAAAGCTCCCGAGTCTTTTACGCCGGCGACGCGCTTCACGTAGGACTCGACCAGGTCGCCAACGATGCACAAGACGCCGAGCATCACGCCAAGCACCATCTGATGCGTGACGGACACAACTTCCAGCGGTGGTAGCAACTCGTGCGTCCACTGACCAACGACCGGCAGCCCAATGGCAAGTCGCGGGAGCGCAAACATCACCAGCACCGTGACGACGCTCGAAATGACACCAGCAATAGCTCCCACGAGGGTCTTGCCTGGACTAACAACCGGTGCAAGCTTAGCGTGGCCCATGAAGGAGCCCGCCACAAGAGCACCACTATCGCAGACCCAGGCGCAGCACAGCCCGAGGATCTGCAGGCCGAGTCCGTACTTGCCGGAGCTGTACCGCAGCAACACGGCGTGGCTGAAGCCGTTCACGATGTACAACAGCGCAAACAGATCCAGCAGCAGCTTGATCAGCGCTGCAATAACGAAACCACCCACTTGTCAGAGAACCAACAACAACAGTGCTTTTGCATACTTGACTCCGTCGTCGTACCTGTCTGATCCATTTTCTTGGTGGTTGCAATGTGGAAGATGAAGATCAGCAACATCGCACCGAGACTCAGGGCGTCTGGTATCAACGACGCAAGCAACATCAGCCTGGCAGTTCATCCACAGCAACAGCGACACCCACAGCTTCCTCCTCACCATGAACGAGCTTGATTCCCGTCCACGCGCCCACACACAGCAGCGCACCCGACGCAACCAGCAGTAGGTGGTGCAACAGCTTCTCCGGCCCCGCCTTGGCCTGCGGCACGATCTGCGGGCAGATGGTGGCGGTGAACTCCACTAGCGACAGGCAGCACAGCGTCGTGGCGAGGCACAGCATGCCCACGTCCGAGCTCAGCAGCCGTAGCGCCGTCGGGATCCCCACGAGCGCCGTCAGCGCGCGCCGTCCCCAAGCGATCGCCATGTTGTGACGATCGGAAATGACAGGGCTTCGGCTCGGTTCCTACTTTTTTTCGTTGATTCGAGCCATACTCGAGCATGTCCTCCAACTCGTCGGCGTCCTACTGGATCTGGATCGGCCTCTGCATCTTCACCGTCTGATCGACGGCGGCATCTTGGTGGCCATACTCAAGCGCAAGCTCAGTGTATGCTCCGGCGGCTACGCGCATCGACGTTCAGCCTACGTACGTCCAGCCAGGCGACTATCACGGGCGTCGTGGAGTGGCGCCCACCATGTGCGCTGCGGGAGCTCTGCTGGGCGGACTGCTGATTGACGAGACTCTTCGCGACATGGGCGGCGGCGGAGGTGCCGGGCACTTCGGAGTCGGCGAGTTCATATGCCCAGCCTTCTTCATTGGGGGGGGGGGCACAGGATTGAGCGAAGGTGTTGTTGAAGTTGCTTTGGTGGCCATCACTCACGAGATACCAAGTACATGGGTACAAACTCACAGACAGACCTCAGAAAGTGTCATTCAGTCTCCGATTCGTCGCCTAGTGCTAACTCAAGTCGCCCTTCTCCCTTAGCTGCAATGGCCCCCACTACGAAGCCCGCCGCCGCGCATTTCCAGCTGCTGAAGCTGTCGACGCAGATCAAGTTAGGGGAGCTCACCAAGCACGAGCGGAAGCTGGAAACTCACTACGCGGAGCTGCTGACGAAGACAGGATGTGTGGACAACGCGGCGCCTTCGACGTATGCAGAGCAGTCCCGGGAGCAGCTTGGAGGTCTGTACGAAGGCGTGAAGGACCTACAGGTCGTGCAGACCAACGTGCACGAGGGTCTGGAGAACATCGGTGGACTGGTCGAGTTTGCAGCCGCCGACCCGTGGAGCACGGAGACGATGGTCGAGCAGCGCAAGCAACAAATCCTACGAGAGGTCCGGCAGCGCCGGAGTCTCTGGAAGCACAACAAGCTGCTGGGAGAGTTGCTCATGGAGTCGCTGGAGGAGACGGAGCACGACCAGAATGGCGGAGAGCTGGTCCGTCCGCAAGACGGCGCGCCAGATGAACCACTCGCAAAGCTATCGCGGGAGGAGGCGCAGCAGCGACTGGAGTCCTACTTCTTCCAGAGCAGCGGCGTGTCGGAGCACGAGGTGTTCGAATTTTTGAAGACGGAGGTATTCCAGGAGCGTGAAGGGTTCTCTAAGGCCAGGACGCAGCGGCAGCAGGACGCATTACATCAGGCTCGTACTCGACTGGACCAGTTCGGTGACGCCATGCTTAGCGGAGAATCCCCTGTTTCAGAGGAGGATGTTACTTGTTGTGTGGCTGCGCTGGTGCGTGATAAGGCTTTTTTGAACCCCGACGTCGTGGCTCTTTTTACCGACGCGCTGCGCAACAAGCAGATTATTAAGGAATTGTCCCACGTACTCACGATTGAGCTGAGCAATGTGAAAGAGTGGCGTTGACCCAAGGGTGTTCACGTCGACTTCCAGCGAGGCATGAATGGCCGCTTCCGTTGTCTCCTCCAGGAAGACGCGATCACGTTGCTTCTTTTTCAGTATATCGGTCTCAAGTGGAGTGTCGAGATGAAGGCTGTATTACGATCACTGTTGGATTCTCTAAGTGGCAAGCCATGGATGAGCGGAACTTCCTCTGTGGAGTCTGTGCGTGCCGACATGACGCGAAAATTCCAGTTATTTGCCCTCCCGGACTCGATGAAAGATGCAGAACGAAGCTCTTATGATGAAGACGATTCGGAGTCGGACGGCGTGGAGGAGGACCAAAAAGCTGATAAGCAGGATATCATTCGGCGTGTGCTAGTGGAGGCATATCTGCAGCGAACGTTAGCTAGTGAGGGAAAGGAGCCATCACCGCTGGTGGCTGTCGTGACAGATCTCGAGTTTTTTTGGCCGTCTGTATCGCATGAAGCTGTGTTTGCATGCCTTCAGTTCTTGGGAGTCCGTGACGACATGCTAGACGTGTTCCGGCAATATACGCAGATTCCGGTGATCTTCCCTGGCTTTGAGAAACCCAAAAACATAAAGCGAGGACTACCTGTTAGTCGGGTGATGACCATGCTGCTCGCCGAGGTCGAGCTGTTCGTAATGGATTACCTCGTGCTCGTGTCATCGGACGTGTTTTTGTATCGATCGCATGATGGCATTTTCTTCTTAGACTCAGACGAAGCGAAGGTTTTGCGGGCTTGGAGTGAAATGCAGCGCTATGCTCAGCGTGTTGGCCTGAAATTCAATGAAGACAAAAGTGGCTCGATCCGCATGTATGCCGGGACCAGCACTACAAAAGCAGAAGTGGGACCAGCACCTCTACCTGCGACCCCAATTCGATGGGGTCTCCTCGAGCTGCAGTCAAAGGCTCCGTGAAAATCCGTCAAGACGAGGTGAAGGCATTTGCAACCGAGATGGCGGATCGGTTAGCTGCTGCCACGTCGACATTCGCGTGGATAAATGTGTACAACAAGTACATGTTCTTCTTCCTCTGCAATTTCGGCAAGCCGTCACCGATTTTCGGCCTGGCCCACGTTCGGGATAGCCTATCTACGCTTCGTCGCGTTCACACTCTCGTCTTCCCGAAGACAAACGGGGACGCACTAGGCTACCTGCGAGAACAAGCCAAGTCTGGGAGGAGTGACGCAGCCCCCCCGATGCGAGCAGCGTGTGTGTATTGGCTGCTGAACCTGGGCGGGCTGGGGCTTTGCAACCCATTCTTGGCAATCTGGGACGTTCAAGAATCGATGTACACATACCTTGGGACATATCACACTCGCGTTGGTCGCGAGTGGCCGAAGCTGAAGAAAGGCTGGAAGTGGCAATCTCCGTTCTCGACCGTGTTTGATGAGCTGAAGCAGCAGTACGACTTGTTTGCTGAGCAGGCAGAGTCGGAGGGGTTTGAATGGATAAAAAATCTCAGTGAGAAGGAGCGCTTTACCTACATGAAGAGCTCCAAGTTCACCGACAAGCAGCGGAATTACGGTCGGAGCGAGTCCAAGTTGGATGACACTTTCACGCTGCGCTCGTTTGACGAGTATGTGAATCTCCAGCCGAGTTTGACGAACACTCGGCTATCTACGGAGTACAACGAGTTGTTGTCCGAGGCCGACGAGTGCGTCAGCGTTGCTGCAAGAGGCTGAAACTCTGTTCCGCTCTGCCAACGTTAGCGGGTATTTGTCAGAGTGGGTGGCGTTCATTTACAGCGCACAAGTGATGGAGGAGTTCGGGACTTTATCCTTCTTCAGTCGTGAGCTGCTACCAGCGCAGCTCACCGAGTCCATCAGAAGAAAACGATGACATGGTAACGTTAGTCGAATCTTTCGTGCACAACGCGCCGGGTCGGACCAAACTGTGATCCCTAATACTGAAGCGACGCGTTACATCCGCTTCGATATAACATGCTCATAAAACCTCCTTAATATTGTTGCCTCTTCTTGCTCTTTCGGTCGGTTATGAGAGGTGTACGTTGCTCGCAGCTGTTGTGCTGTCGTCAACTACCGAACTTCCGACGTGCACATCGCAGTCTCTCCCCCGCCCGCCATGGCCAAGCGCCGCTTTGCCCGCGCCGCCACCGAAGCTCCATCTCTTCCCCCACCCGCCTCACGCAAGCGCAATGACGCGACCGAGTCGTCCCCTTTGTGGCTGTCTATCTGTTGCAAGTTCCTGCCGAATGCGCTGGTGATCGCCGTCGCGGCCGCCGCCGTCTGGTTCGAGTTCACGACAGGGGGAGTTTACGTGCATTCCCCGGGGCTTCAAATGCTGCTCAAGCGCTTGTTCATCGTCTGGGTGTGCTTGGCTGTGCGCACGCAGCTCACGGACTTTGTGACGCCGCCGTCACTCGCGCGTCGCCCGCCGTCACTTCGGAAGGAGGCGGTTCGTCACGCCCGAGCGCTGTTCGCTGCCGTCACTGCCAATTTACTAGGGACGACCATCATCCGCCCAGTTTTCGGTGCTGCGCCGCAAATTGAAGAGACGGTGAGACTCGTGGTGCCCATTTTCTTCCTCGTCGAGGTGGTGCTCGATGGTCTTCGTGTCCCGATGCCTCTGTTGAAAGCAGTCGTGGGGCTGGGTGTCAGCTGGTTGAAGGCTGTCACGATCCCCAAGTTGGTTATGGAATGGCAGACGAATACAGATGCTCACCCGCTCGGATTCCTTGCCGTTTCTACTGCTAACTTGTACGCCAGTGGCGCGGTGGTGCGCTATCTAGCGAACTACAGCCGGACACATCGAGTTTTGGATATGTCCCTGGGCGCCTTCAGATTCATCCTTCAGATCGTCGGAACCAGCGCTGTCATTGGCATTGTGGCGCACGTCGCGAACCATTTCGTTACGAATGAAGAACGGGTTATGGAGGCCCGTGTGCTCTACTTCTGCGTGGCTTGGTTCGCGCTGGACAAGTACTGGAAGAAGGCTCTCGGGGACCTATTTGTCCAGCTGCTCACGTCGCCCGCCAAGTCGAAGACAAGCTAAAATACACCAGCGCACGGATAGAATTTGTATTCTGACTGTACAAACGAATATAAGAGAAATTTGGTGGCGAAGTAGTCGTCCGCGAACCGAACTTCGAGTTTGATCCAGCAGCTAAACGGACCAGCAACAGCCTGGAAGAAAGTATTTGATACATCGCGTTGCACAAGCTACTTGGCCCCCTTTTTCTTCTTCTTGCCTCCGCCTTTGCCGCTTTTGCTGCTGCTAGTCTTCGAAGGGTTTGCTACATACTCAAAGGCTTGGATCTGGAATCTGCTACCAGGGATTACATGGGCATACTCACCTCGCGCCAAAGCTTCGGTTGCATCGCTCACAACGCTGTTCTGGGATGCTCGAGCGCGATCCAAATTACGGGAGATCAGTCCCACACGAGCATGGGAAGGACCAAACGCTTCTGCGTAAATTTGCCGGGCGTGCTTAAACAACAAATACGCGTTTTCCAAAGCTTTCGAGGAATGCACTGTCTGGTCTTGAGATAGACAACATGCGAGGTTGTTCATGGCCGTTGCCGTATCGACGAGAGAACTAGTGGTGTTGGCATCCGTCTTGGCAGCAGCTCGTTTGTCTGACTGTTGGTCGGCTTCGCTCTTGGCAGGTTTCCGTGCGTCTAAGACAAGCTGGTGACACTGGTGCGCCAAAGCTACTTCTCCAGCGTAGAATAGAGTGACGCCTAGGCAGCTCCTCACAAGCAATCGTCCTGGGTGCGATGCCGGTAGCTGACGGGCTAACTTCATTGCCTCGCAGTATTTTATCAGGGCTTGTGCATCTCGGCGGGCACTGTCGTATACACTCGCAGCTTGAAGAGTGAAGAATAGCAACACCTCAGCGTAAATTGGGTCGAGCGCACCGTCAGTCGGATCGTCGCTTGGTGGCGGATACTGAGCTTGGTAGCGCTGTTTACATGAATCCAGCGTACTTAGAGCCATCTGCGTAGGCAAGTAACACGTGAAAATGCTTTGTTCAGTAGCTCGACACACACAATCACGGTGAAAAGCCGACGTACATTGTGCTGACCCATATTTTGAAACTTCAACGCGCTTTCGAGAAGGTGAATCACATCCCCAGGCAACGATGGGGGCATAACAACCTCTCGTATCATGGCAACCTGAGGAGGAGGTTTTCGACTGTCCTCTGGGTTTGACTGCCGCGCGGTGGCCGAATGTGCGGTGGGCGTGCTCCCACCCGACGGAATTTGATCAACCAAGCTGTTGCTGGGTCTTCTGGACAGCTGACTTTGGCTTACTGAGCTGCCCTCGCGCTTCAATCGATACTTAGGCCTCTTAGACATTGAATAGTCAGCAGCATCTAGTCGAAGCATGTCGCGAACATTTTGAACAATAGATATCATATCTGCTGCGCCATCACCACGAGGAGACTGGAAATTCTTCACTGCAAGCTCTTTAATACCAACTATAACGGAAGAAACCTCTTGCTTGTGTTGGTTGAGGGCAGTCTCCGTCAGTGAACTACCGCTAGGGATCAGCGTGATACGCATGTGGTCCAAGAGTACCTCGAGGCTGAACTCGAGGCGACAGGATTCAACCGCTCGCCGAAGCTGCGCTCCCTCTCGGACAAGAAGTTTGTGGTGGAAAGCAGAAGCCACGCGGCAGAACAACTCCAAAAACTGTGCAAAGTTGAATTCGTCAAGGGCGTGACATGAAGGGTCCTTGCTGTCTTTCGAATCGGCCTTGGTGCTGGCCATTTTAAACCCCTTCAGCACCTCACTTGACATCTGAAGCAGCATCAGATAGCGTCAGTTAACAGTCGCGACCGATTAACGCAGTGTACTCACCCGTGCGAGGTCGTCAAACGAGAAGAACTCCTCGTACTCAAAGTACGCGTTGAGGAAGTCGACGAATCCGTCCAGCGTGATGGTTGACAGCATCGAGGTCGCGAGGTTCGTCGACAGGCAATTAGGCCCGTAGAGCTGAAAACTCTGTACAAGCAGCGGTAAGTTATGCTCAAGCGTATCGAGAGCGCTGCAGCGAGTCATCTGGCAGCGCAGCGTGTCGAGATGGTGGTGGTGGCGCTCGCTGGTGAGCTGATCCACCAGCGAGCACATGAGCTCCAGGTCCATTGGTCGAGGCTGCTGCTTCGCCGAAGCAGCCATAGACCCACCTGGCTCATCATACCCGTCGCAATTGCCATAGCACTTGACACGAGCAATCTTGCCCAGGGCGATTTGGAACTCTCGGTACGCCAAGAAGCGCTCGCTCGCTCCTGCCTCGTCGGAAACGAGCAGCATGTCAATGAGTGATCATTGAGTGCAACCCAGGCAAAGAAAAAAACACTTTTAGGCGTCACCTGCAGAGGAGCGGAAGGCGTCCTTCACGTCGAAGAGCGTGAACTCTGCGTGTTGCAGGAAGTAGAGCGCCTGGGCCAACGCCTCGAGACTGTACGAGAAACAACAGCAAGATCAGTAACTTCAGCATCAAAGCGCGGCTCGTCTCACGTGAATCGATTAAAAAGCCACGTACCTGACGCCGTGCTCACCCGTCCGCAGCGCGTTATACAGATCGCGCGTCTTGCCTTCTTCCACGGCCATGGCCAGCGCGGCCGCCTCTTTCGTCGCCATGCTGCGCACAAGCAACGTACTGCAACTAAGCCACACTCGACCGTCGAGCGCCAAAAGTGTAGCCAGTTGAGCAGCGATATAAATATCGGGTGGCCAGTCACCTAAAGATACACTGAAACTTCAACATGCAACGGTGTTTCGCGCGCATTCTGGGAACTTCGATGCACAAACGGGTTGGCAACTTGCCCCCGCCAGGCTGTCACGGAGTCCAGCCTGGCCCAGAGCCGGAAGAAGTTGAGACAGCGGACGCGGCTTCTTCTTGACAAGAAGTTCTTGCTCGCTCCAGCTGGTGGAGGTTGTGACAAGCTCGGCAAAAATTGGCCAGCGCCGTCGAGTTTGTGGCGGAGCATGGGAGCATGCATCCAAGATGGATATCTTACGCAGCATACAAAAAGCAAATATAATGTGAGACTTGGCGTTTTTATTCGTCGACCTCGCAGGACGGATGTCATGATATCAGCGCTTCAAACCTGGTTGTCCGCCTGTGGCAGCACAGCCCGTGTGCGAGGTTAGAATATCTATTATATACACATCTATCAAGGGTGCTTTCGCTTTGTTAAGTGGAAGCGAGAAGGCGCGCAGTTTGGCGGATGCACCTTCGTGCCCGATAATGCAGGACGATAGAATATGGACGACACCCCGTCCACCTGGTCGGTCAAAATGGCCTTTCCCCCTTCAACATGGACGACACTGCTCGTGCGTGCGGCACAACTGTACAGAGGCGCCGGAGGCTGCCATTTTCCTTCCGACACCAAAGCAGCAGCATCGTGTCAAGTAGCAAGCATGTCCAGCAGTCTGACGCAGAGCGCAGCGGCGCCCATGAGTCTCCGCGAGCAAGAGGCCATCGAAGAGCTCAGTGCTTGGGTGTGTAGGGCAAAGCTAACGTATTCCAGTACCCTTTTGACCGTCTGATATGCTGTCGAGCAGAAGCGCGAGACGCGCTACTACCTGCTTAAGGACGTGAACTCGGCCATCGACTACGCTGCGCACGAGCTGGAGCGTATCGACTTCATATGGGGTCGCATCCGCTCAGACCGCGGCGCGGCGTCGCCCGCCATCAAGGCCGACATCCGCGTCGAGGTGAGTTCCGCCGAATCCTCCTTGTACTGATTTGGGTTAGATATTGAATGTGTTGTGTTACACACGCGTCTCCTAATGACAGGGCCACCTCGTGGTCTTCACCAAGGTGGAGCTCAAGCTGACGAAGTCCCAGCGCAACGCGCCGATCACCAGCACGTACGAGTCACAGTGCTAGATGGAGCTGATTCTGCTGATTCTAACGGTGTGCTGCTGCCCCTATAACGCCCCAGACTGCAGCAGTACTGCGTGTTGAACCAGATCCTCGAATTCCATGGCATCGTGCAGAGCCAAGTGGGGAGACTGGCGGCCCTGAAGGAGTTCATGCACGTGCAGCGCCACGACCTGCTGAGCGACCAGCCCAGCAACGACGACGTCGAAGTCTACGTCGAGATCGTGCAGCGCACGTTCCAGAGTCTGGGTCGCATCTGCCAGGAGCTACGCAACGCGGCCAACGTGTTGCGGCTGCCCAGTCGCCGTCGGTTCCCGTACTGCTCGCACGTCGATCACGTACGTGTTGGGCTGAGCAATGGGGACACATACACGGGAGATGTACAGGCTAATGAGAGGCTTTTTTCATCTGTGCAGAGTTTCAAGCCGGCGCTGCCGTCGGAAGTCATCGTGGACTTTTCCATTCATCGCGGAGAACTGGTGCGTGAATGCCATGGGTACACATGCTGGATCACGCTTCTGATGGAAGTCAAGCTAATGCGGTGGTTGTGTTTCCGCTCATTAGCTGGTTGAGGCCTTCAGTTTGATGGCAACTCAGAAGCCCATCACGAACATCCCCGAGGGCTGTGCGTCACGGAAAGAGTTCATCGGCTGTGTGTGGTAAGTTCCGTCACCTGTAAATGGCTTTATTTTCGCGGTTTTCTAACAAATATCTTGGATGACGCCTATTTACCGTAGTGCCTTCCGCGGCCAAAAGGTCGAAATTGTGGAGTATGCACGCGTCGCCGTGCCGATCCCGCAGCTGGAGGAGATGCTAGTCCACCTGGACGAGCAGATTGCGTGGCTGGTACACGTTCGAGATAATGTCAAGGCGCTGCTCGACTGCCAAGATCTGTACTATGATTACTACTAAGGCCAGGAGTTAGCTCGTGGCTTCAAGTCGGACTCGCTCGGGTAGATCGCCGGTATTGTCGTCACATGTGTATAAAAGTCCGCTTCACCATAAATATATATCCCAGGGCGACAGCGCCTAAAATTGCAGCTATCTTTGTTTCACGTACCTACCTGTAGTGAAGGCGCTCTGCATTTAGCAACCACAGCAGAGATTTTGGTGCGAGGCCAGCACGTCGACCAGCTTTATCCAACGCAGGTACAGCCCTATCCCATACGTCGTACGCTATCACCTTCGATGGAGGGACCTTCGTCTGCAGAGGTCGAGTCCACAGGCGAGCATGAATCCACGTCTACCACGGATGAGGCCGTACTGGACCCACCACTGCGCATCACTGAGGTGGAAGACATTTCTGGTTCGTCTGAAGATGCAGCAATTACATCCCCAACGCAAGCATCCGCGGTTAAGACTGCGACCGATGTCATTCCTGCCATTGCAACGGATACCAGCTCCGTTCCAGCAGCAGACACACAAACGAAGCCCGGACAGCAACCAGACCCTCCTGCTCTGGTTGTTGTAAAGCCTATCATCGCTCCCAGTCGGGCCTCAATGATTCAACAGAGCACTGACAAACAACTGACTGGAATGAAGCCGATTGTACCTCTACGAAAGCGAGGACAATCCTTTCGAGAAACCAAAAAGATGGTCACCACCGTTGACGCCGACGGCCGACGACACCTTAACCAGTAGTACGTTGGTACCTTCAGCGCACTGCGATTTTTTCTTGCTTACATACAATGCGACTTGTCTTGGACAGCATGTTTATGGAGCAGCTGGGCAAAGGAGCTTATGGCATTGTGTTCAAAGTGGAAAGTAATGAGACAAAAGAGGTTTTTGCAGCAAAGTGCGTAGACAAAAAAGCTCTCAAACGTATACGCGTGGGACGCTTCGGCAACGCGCTGCAATCCGTCAAGAAAGAACTCAATATCTGGAAGCGATTCAAGCACCGGCATATTGTTGTGTTACGTGAGGTCATAGATACGGATGGTGCGTCTGCCGTGGTGTGGTGATGATAAATGTGTTTGAACTTATTCAAACTGCTTTAATGCAGATAGCGATGAGTTATATATGATCAGTGAATTGGTGGAAGGAGGCCCTGTACTCGACGATGACATGTACGGAACGAATGTCTTTGAGGTTGCACTGCGTCAGAATTGCTACTAATTTCAGTTAACCACCCAACAGAGAGTGCACCCCACTAAACGCCGAGCTGACCAAAACGTACTTCACGCACTTGGTAAGACCTCTTGAACTCTCGATATCTGAATGCCCACCTTCTAACAATATTCTTAACACTTTTAGATCGAAGGGATCGACTTCCTACATGAAAATAAGGTGGGGTAGATACGAGTACAAAACCGAAGTTCACGTGCTGTATGCTTTCGCTTCGTGTCAAACTTCGCGTATCTTACGATCGTGCTTCGTGTTAGATCATACACCGTGATATCAAGCCGGGAAACTTACTACTGAAGACGGTCGATGACAATGAAGTCATTCTCAAGATTGCCGACTTCGGCGTTTCGCATGTATGGTTGCAAGTAGTATCGTATAGCGGACGTCGGCTTACTTCTTTCTCTTCATTGGGTACAGGAAATGGAGAACGATAATGAGTCCATGCGGCAAACTGCTGGAACTGCGATCTTCATGGGTACGTTACATACTTCGGAGTATTTGTTATATCAAATTTGATGCTGACGAGGCATTGTTGCACATGTAGCACCAGAAATGTTGACTGGGGAAAGTTTCCAGGGTAAACCGGTCGATATCTGGGCTTGCGGCATTACACTGTACATGTTTGTGTACGGACATCCGCCGTTCATCGCCCAAACTATGACAGTGTTGTACGGGAAAATTCAGGTTGGAACGACATTTACCGCAACGTGGTCATTATTTGCGCCATCTAACTATACTGAATCCTGCAGAATGATCCCATCGAGTATCCAACAACTGTTGGTGATCGCGTAGTGGAAAGCGAACTTATCGACCTCATGAAGCATGTGCGTCAGTTGATTTTTTACGTGTTTGAACCAGGAATTATTGTTCACTTTACGTTACGATACAATGACAGATTCTCGAAAAGGACCCAACGCGCCGTTTCACAAGCCAGCAGATCCGGGTATGAGCTCGCTGTACTCCCTGTTTCCTATGGAGTGTAAACTTACTCGATCTGGTTTTGTGTCAATGCAAGGCTCATCCATGGGCATGGCGAGAGTTTCAAGTATCCGCTATTAAGTGCGTGACCCACCCCGACGGACGTCGAACTTCTTTCTCTGCTATCCCCAAATCTTTGGCCGGTGTTGCATCCATCGGCAAGAGCATGCGAAGTCTCTTCTCCAGGTACGTTCGGCACATTAAACGCCTCAGCGAAATTTTCCAGTCGAGGGCTGACAAAGATGTGCTTATACACCCGATCCAGGCCTAGTGCAGTGTTCCCAGGGGCGTCGACCCGCTCGTCTGTTCCAAGCGTCCTGGCCAATTTCAGAGCTCCCCAGTAGAGGGTTTTATTGAACGACGAACAGTTGCTCCTTCCTATTATCTCGTGTGTTTCTACTTCTTGTCCGAGTGGCCGAGGCCCCTCTCCGGGTTCACATAGTCGCGCACGAGCTGTTTGAGCTCCTTGGACTCCGGGAAGCGGCGCGCGATCTTGCGCGACCAGAGCATCTCCGGCTCGGCCTCTGGGTCCGCCTTGGGCCCCACCTCGCGCAGATACACGTTGAACACGCCGCCCTGGCGCGAATTGGGCGTGAGCGTCACGGAGCGCAGACGACTGTTCTCGTCCTGCTGGAAGGTCGTGAGCAGCTCCTGCGCCATCCACGCGGCGCGCAGCATCCAGCGGCAGCCGGTGCAGTACTCGATCTCCACCACGTAAGCCTCCTCCTCGTCGGTCGCTGCAGCGCTCGTAGCTTGCGCCTTCAGCTGCTTCGACTTCTCCGTCTGCAGCGTTTGGTGGCGACGATAGGACACGAATTGTTGCAGGAGTACGGCGCCCAGAGCCGCCACCGCCAGCTGAAGCTTAGCGTCCGCCATTTAGTCCTTCAATCGTGCGGTTATCAAGTTGATGGGTATCATTCGGCTTGGTGGGAAAGTGGTGTGGTTGGGGTATAAGCTTTAAGTACGATGTGCAGAGCGCCGAAACCGATACTCCGAATAGAGCGCCCTAAGTGACGTGGCCGTCGTTCGATTGCAAGTCTCACCCAAGAGAGAAAAGATTTGACCCAATTTGCAATCAAACTGCAGCAACGCGCCGCGCTACGTCGCCTGCGTCACTTTGGCTACGGTACACGCACGACGCCTTGCGGTCCGCAAGATGCGGACACTTCTGGCAGCCAGAGCGCCGGTGTACATGGTACAAGCAATGGATGCAGCGCGAAGAGTCAGTGACAGGGTTCAAGTATGAATCAAATGCATTTAGGAGTTCTACCGGCAACCGGTCGGGTTTATCATCTACGTTACTACTAGCTCGGAACGTGCGTCAGTCATTTAGGACATGACAACCTCGCGCATCTTGATGTGCTCAGCCTGGATGAGCTGCTCCAGCTTGGACACGTTGGCGTCGGCGTTCAGCTCATAGATCTTCTCGAAGGAGTGCTGGTTCGCCTCCAACACAGTCTTCCATGCCTTGCCGCCGCACACGTCCATGCTTGAGCGCATAACAACTTTCTTGCCATCGGGCAGCAGCACGCCGACGACGACGCTGCCCTCCTCGAGGCACAGGCCCTCGGCCTCATCCGAGGTGACGTTGTACACCACGCAATTGGGCGCCTTGATCGAGCGCGCAGTAACGTTGATAAGAATAGAGCCGTCCGCGTTCACTTCCTTCGCAACGACGCCACTTAGAACACTGTGCTTGATGTCGCCATGCTCAATTTGGCTGTTGAGCACCGTCGCTTCTTCGATGATCGCGTCCACACCGACATTGCTGTGCTCCATGTTGTTGCTGATGTTAAGGAACGAGCGCAGGCATTCCGCCTCCACGCCTGGCTTGGTCACCAGACGGTTGTTCTTCAGGTACAGCTTCAGCTGACCGTAGTCCCACCAGTACACGTCGCTGCCGACATCGACGCAGCCAAACAGTCCGAGCTCCTTCGTCCGGGTCTCCTCAAAGTTGGCAATCATCTTCTGCATGCGGTCGAAGTGGGCAGTCGACTCAGCTTTGTCCACGCCCTTCTGAGCCATCACCTCCGTGTAGGCATCCAGCTCCAGCGTGAGCGGCATCCAAAAGTGCGGGTCGCTATCAAGCTTGCCGGACTTGGCGGCCAGCTCTTTGGAGAACTCGCTCAGCAGCGCGCGAAGCATGTCGGCGTCCACGCTGAAGGATCCAAGACTGGTGCCGACGGACTTCATCTCGCCGAAGGAAGAAAGCAGACGAATGGCGGTCTCGTGCGTCACCTTGTCCACCTGCGCGGCGTTGTCCTGCTGGTTGACAACAATAAGTCCGTACTTCTCGAGGCCCTTCTCTTTCCACTCCTTCTCGGAGGGCATGGGGGCAAGCGCCGCCAGGATGTCGATGTGGTGCTTGGCCTCGTACTTGACCCCCGCCGAGGGGATGAAGACCTGGTCGCCCCAGAACACGGACAGACGACCACGGCGGCTGGAGGCGTACACGCCGGTCTGCTTCACCACAGCCTCGAGGATGGTCATGGGCACGTACTTGTCGTTGACCTCCACCATGGCGGGCAGCTTGACGCCGGACTTGTTGTTGTTTTCGCTGCCAGGCAGTGGCGCCAGACGCGTGCCCTTGCCGGCGGTGTGGTACAGCGCGACGCTGATGCTGCCGGTGGCGAGCAACGCCGGGATGTCGATGCCGTAGAGCTCCTTGCCGGCGGCCACGGC
>JAHQIV010000450.1:0-20885 GCA_030463285.1 Phytophthora europaea
ACGAACCGTCATTCGATTCCGGTCACACCTGCTCGTGGTGCTTCGTACCCGACTCCTTCTCCTCCTGCTCATCGTCGTCCTCCAGTGTCAGTACAGCCGACGGGTGTTTCTTGAGCGGGGCCAGCTTCGTCGACTCGAGGTATTCCTCCACGTCCAGCGCCACCTCCGCCGACTGCACCGTCTCGTTCCTTCTGCCCGTGAGCACCTGCGACTTGATGTCCACCAGAGGCGGCGGCACTTCCACGACCGCCGCCGTCTCGTACATCCTGCGCAGTAGCTGCTGGAAGCGCCGGAACTTGTTCGTGGCGTGTGAGATCACGAGCACAGCCAGCAACGGGTACAACACTCCCCCAGCGACCAGGAGGTAGACGCACCAGCCCAACTGCCAGCACGTCCGACCCGAGTCGTTCTCCGCGCAGCGATTGTACTGGTCCTTGTAGAACGTCGAGTCGATCACGAGCCGGAACACGAACACGTACCAGACCATGACCGCCGTCAGACACCCCACCCCGTTGAACACACAGAGGTGCATCAGGTACTTGTCGGCCATGGTGTTGTGCGTAGTGGTGATCAGGTGAACCGCCCAGACCACGACCACCAGAGCCGAGCCGGCCATCACCGACAGCGTCAACTGTAAGAAAGTCATGGCCGTGCCGCAATACACTTCCATCACTTGACAATATTGTTTATGCAGCTCCCCGACTGCATCCGCGCAAAAGGTCTGCTGCGCAGCACTAAAAAATGATACAATTAAAAAATAAATCCATTGTTTGTTTAACGTTTTTACCTCCACATAAGAATAATAGTTGGTATGTTTTGTTTCTGAAAAACACACATGCACATCGCACAATAAGACATCGCTAGTGCGTCGCAGCCGCAGCGCCGGAAGTAAAACTGATGCTCTTAACGTAGAATACCGAAATGTATCACACAAATACAAACCGTAAACGTTTATGCAAATCTGCAACGAATCCTAACATTTGAAAATCCGAGACTAGAGGGTTGGGCTGGTAGCGCCGTTCTTATAATGCTACGTTTACGCATCTCCTGCGCTTGCTTCGCAGCCGCAGTATCTGCACGCGACATAGTGTACACTGTATACTACAGTCTGTAATATAATACTTCGAAGTAGTTACGTAATGTACATGATGCCATTTGCCTCTCTCCGAAGGGTTGGCGAATTTTCATAACGTAACATACCATTTAAGCCTCCATTTTTGCCTGTCAAACCGTATATATTATCTCGTGGAAAACAGTGTTCTCTCATAGTAGATATAAATTGGTGGATTTATAAGACCAGTCACTTGAAGTTTGTATCCGATCAGTACCTACTTTTCGAGTTTTGAATTAACGTACCCGTTGCACTACCTGGAATATATCATATTATGTTCTACCAGCCCAACCTTCTAGTTGACTACCAAGCAAACTTTGGCATTAATAAGCCGCGTACTCGCGAGGAGAATGTAAAGCATCAATGAGCGAGGCTCACTACTTGCTATAGTTGCCGACTTTAACTATACGACAACTTGTGTTACGTTCATGTAGTATTAATACATGTAGCTGAAAAATCTGCCAGGTGCAAACTGTAAATGAAAGCTTTCATTTTTCCATATTCCCAGCACTGCCAAAGTCGATGGAGAACTATATTTTTGTTGATATTCACACACATCTTCTCGTCACCACGCTTAGTCCGACGTCGGGAAGATATCCTTGTACCTGATCATGGCGTCATTCCAGTTGGTGGGCTTGCGACCCGTGAGCTTCTCGACGGCATCCGACGCTGGAGTCATGCAGCCGTTGGTAACCATCTCACCAGAGCAAAGCAAGTCACCGATGCAAAGCTTCATCGGCAGCTGCGAGATATCGCCATACACATCCTTGGGCAGCCCGCGGTCCAGCCACCACTTCTCGAGCTCCTCGTCCGATATGACCAACTCGCCCTTATAGCCGACTTCGCTGCTCATGGAGTCGAAAATTTCCTCGTGCGAGACAGCGTCGGGTCCAATGACTTCGTACACCGTGTTGGGTTAAAGTAAGGTTGTTTGAGCACTTGATGCCACAATGCAAAGTGATTGATTGAGGTCCTTAGTTCGCAAACTGTTTGCTACCTCTAAGCCTGTTGTCCTACCTACCGGATACACTCTACTGGATTCCTTCCTGACGACTGAGTCACTTCATCCAATCAGCGAGTGACACGTCGATGCCCATCTTGTACCCACAATCATGTACCCACGCGCAGCGTAATCACTCATGGCGTAATCACCGGAGCGTAAACACCGGAGTAATCACCACTGAGTGAAGGTCATACCGGTATCCTACCGGTATGCCACAGCTGGCCGAGGCGCCTTCTTGACAACATTGACAACAGGGTTCGCCCTTACCAAGAAGGGGAGATACTAAAGCCCCGTGACAAAAGTACTAGAGACCCGTGACAGCACCAAGTGTGTGGTACAGCAGTCGGTAGCTTTAGACAATCAAAGCGTGCCTGAACTACTAGAGCCCCGTGACAAATACGCTGGGGCAAGATGTACTAGAGACCCGTGACAACAATTGTACTTATATCCAAGTGCAGATACCGGGGGTTAACACCCAAATTAGTTTAACTGTATATTAAGAAGACCACTTTGGACGATGGCTTAAACCTCTGTAGCTTTGATTTCTGTCGCCGCACGGACTTTCTTCAACTAAAAGCCCCACTTACTGACCGCGATGTTTGCATCGTCAAGCTCGTCGCTTCGATAATGCCGCAGAGTTCTTTCTACTGCAGACGTTCTACTATACGCACTTTCACTGTGAATAGGTACTTTTTTTGGGGGCAGTTGCCGATTCGCGTTCGAGTTCAGAGAGCTGGAACGATGCCCAATCGGTTTTTGTTCCAGACTTCCCACAGCGTTTCGCGTGCGATTTCTTTTGCTTATTTCGGATGGCGCGGCGTGTTTTAATGTCGGGCTCAAAAACAACTGTACGCGGAGGCGGGGGCTCCGAAACTCGATCGATATGCCAGTGCACATGGAAATCTGATTTTTGAAGCGGCTTCTCGCCAAGTTCAAGTTGTTTCAGCCGATGGACACATGGTAGTCCAGTTGAATGAGAAAATACGTTGGTGCACTTGTTGGTAGTATTCCAAGTAAGGATATCCACGTCGCAGCAAAGCATGACTGTAAATGACGTTTACAACGTCTACAAAAATCGGTCCCCTCAACAGCTTACGGTCCAGTATCAGCTCGAAACAACTTCCTCGTGTTGTTTAATAGACAGACCCCACCAAATATGCATCGCGTTGTACATTTTGATCAAGTCGACTTTAGCCAACGCTTTAGGGCCCAGTCATAACTTTCGACGCGAGATGTTGCATAAATATCGAAGTGGACATGCTGGTTGGTCCAGCATCGGACAAATCGCATCTTCCAGATGCTAAGCCAGGTCGATTCCACGTATGCTGCTTTGCTGGGCGATATCTTGATCAGTTCTGCTCGAAGAAGGCCATGCTCGGAAGCGGACGTTGCACGGATCAACGCCGTGAATGTATCCATGTACTCGTTCAATTTCTCAGTGTCGACAACCTTCTTTTTATTTTCCCCCAAAACTTTTCACCTTGAGAACCGGTCGGCATTAGAGCGTCAACCTCGTGCACAAAAGCGAAATTACGAAGTGCGTGCTTCTTGACATCAGCAATAATATGCCATACACACAAAATGACTGGCACATCGGGGGAAATAATTTCAAGAGCATTCATTAATACTTCGTTACAATCCGAGAACACTACTTGAGGGAAACAAATTTGTTCCGATACCAGCACTTGTTTCAACTGTGTAAGACCCCATTCATAATCCGCCGCCGTCGTCTAGAATGAGAACGAAGGCGTGGCCGTCATATATAGATACGATTGTTGTCACGGGTCTCTAGTACATCTTGCCCCAGCGTATTTGTCACGGTGCTCTAGTAGTTCAGGCACGCTTTGATTGTCTAAAGCTACCGACTGCTGTACCACACACTTGGTACTGTCACGGGTCTCTAGTACTTTTGTCACGGGGCTTTAGTATCTCCAACCAAGAAGCAGCGCTCCAAGAACGCGGCCACAGTCGTCACGGGAAACGTAGCAGCCCTTGTGTGCATGGCTGTTGGTCAGCCACTTGTCGCCGCAGAACTTCCACGATGGAGCGAAGTACATCGGGATGTTGTCAGCGTACAGACAATTGCGCTGGATGTTGTACTGCAGCACCGACGCGTAAATGAGCTGCTCGATGTAGTGGTGGTCGCGAAGCAGGAACGGAATGTCCTCCTCGGTCTCCGCGTTCTGCCGACACCAGCGCCAGACGCGTAGCAGAAGCGCTTCACGTCCATCTCTTTGGCCACATCAAGCGCGTTCTTGATCTGCTTGCGGCGACGGTCACCGATCAGCCACGTCGAGATGGTGGCCACGGCACCCGCGCCCTCGAACGCCTTCCGCATGCTGTCGAGGTCGTCGTAGCTGGCGGACACGACTTCGACGCCTTCGCCGCGCCAGTGCGCCAGCTTCTCAGACGACACACGTTGTGAGGTTGCTGCTCGCGAACACGAGATGGTCCTCGGGTTTGATGATATCGATGGCAAAGTCGGCCGCGGCGCCACCGACATTGCCGCCGGCTTTCATGAGAACGAACTTGACCATTGTGCTGGTTGTAGCTGGGTGGTCCTCGGCGAAGCACTTGGAAAGTGGGGACCCAGTGGTATAATAAGCTTACATGTATTGGATAAAGAGCACAGGCAGCGGAACTACCCACGGATTTCCTAGGAACTTTTCGTAGGGGAGGGTTCCCGGAATTCTGCCAAAAAGGTCAATTTTATTCAAAGCACTATCAATTAATCTAGGGAACAGACTTCCGCCGCCACCACCACCCCCAGTCTTGCTTTTTCGGTCGCCGCAGCAGCCCTCCTCCGTACTCACGACAAAACCTCCGTTGCTGTGGTGCCGAAGAAGCCAGACTCACCTCGATAGAGATCCACAGCTACTCGCTACTATCTACGTCGCTCACTACTAGTCGTCAACCTCAAACTACGTCAAGCTGATGCTATCGTAGGCACTGTAACGTTAGCGGTATGCGTATTTTCTTTTACTAGAGGCAGCGATTCATCTTTAGCAGTGTTATACATACGGATACTAGCATACAACACGTTAGAACTTTCGCTTAAGTCTATTACACTCAGCACTAACCCACACGCAAAACAGCGGTGTCCGGCATCATCGTACTTAACGTGTTCCTTTCATCTCTGGAATCAAATATCCTATTCAAACAGTTAGCTATATCAACGCAAAAGCCTCTATTTTTCGTGGATTATGAGAAGTGGAGATGATTGAATGGATGCTGGATTGCGGATATTTGCGACGCGATGAAGAGCTTGCCACCTCCACACTGCCGGAATTAGCACGCACTGGACGCTTGGATATCGCACAACAAGTCTTGCTTCTTCATTCTCCGCTTCGACATGAGAGCAAGAATTGGTCAACTTTGTGGTTTCGCGCTCTTTACGAGGCTGGTACATGCGGACACATTTCAGTGTTGCAGTGGCTTGTAGAGCATCCCAAGGGGAGGGAGGCACTTGACCGGCTATCAAAGGGAACTTCTACGAGGGATTGATTTTGTGTTGCGGCGAAACGAGGTCATGTGGAGACGATGGATTATCTTTACAAGCTAGGACCCGCCGCCTGCGCTTTTTATGACGCTATGGTTGTAGCTGTTGGAGGAGGACAGACGAGCTCTGTCAAGTGGCTGCTTTGTAACCACAGTTATGACGCCAATTCCATTGGGTGGTTAAGGGCGATTGATAGAAGTGCCGAATATGGTCACCTCGAGATTTTGAAGATGTTCAACGAGTTGAACTCGTATGAGTGTACTGAAGCCAAGAGAAGACGAGTCAGAGAGTCGGTGTATCAGATTGGTGGTGGTCTGTCGCTGTTGATCCAATGTACTTTGCCGCAAAAGGTGGTCATTTAGAAGTACTCAAGTGGTTTCAGGCGAATCGCATGCAGAAGTGCGATACCGACACTATGGACATTGCAGCAACGTACGGTCATTTGGAAGTAGTGAAGTAGCTTCATCTGAACCGATCCGAGGGATGCACAAGCGAAGCGATGAATGGGGCCGCGGCCCACGGTCACTTGGAGGTTGTTCAATGGCTCTACTCTAATTATTCGGACAGATGCACACGGCGTGCGATGTACGATGCTGCAAAATTTGGACATCTTCAAATAGTGAAGTGGCTGTATGAAAATTGCCCCAGCTCTCATTCACGCATGGCAGTTGATAGAGCCATACGATCTGGTCATTTGCGTGTCGCGTGTTGGCTCCAGCAACGCTTTCCCGAATACAGAGTTGGCGATGAGTTGGAATGTCATAAGGAGTTAGTTACTGTGGATCGATCGTCGGATTCTGTGAATGCTCTCGAGGTGCTTCTTTGGCTGCATTCGCGTGACGACTACGTGCCCCCCTCGTGGTTTCTGCAAGCATTAAGATACCGTCTTTCTTGGCGCCGGCACGACCCCGACATGATGACTCATATCACACATTGGTTGGATGAACATTATCCGGACTCGCCCTGAAACAAAAATATTTGGATAGTAACTCGACCTGGTGGGTGCAGCTTGCGGTCCAGACCAATTGTGTCAGACTGCTGGGGAGGGCGGCTAAACTCTGGCGCCAGCTACGAGAGTCACGGATCCGGTCCGAGGACGGTCCGAGGAGAACATACGCACCGGAGAAAATGCTGTTGGCGATTTGAACTAATTCTTAGGAGGTTTATGCGGGCTTCCCCTCCACGCAAGTGGAAGTCTTCACTGATTCGATGCACTCCAATAAACAGAATTCTTTCGCACAATATTCTCTAGATTTTTAATCCAGAGTACGCACGAGAACGCAACTCGACTAAAAAAATTCTTATTTCTCAATACTTAAATCCTAAGAATAAAACGTTGTGATGAGGTTACTCTTGCGAGTGCAGGGAGTCGATGTGAGGGGAAGAAAGTAAATCCGAAAGTAAATTCATTTGAGTTAGATGTCCTTGTCCTGCTAGCTTCTTCCTACTCATGCAGTGTCTCTAGTATCTCCCTCGTTTGACTTCAGTTAACTATTGCATATACAACGGGCACACTTGATTGGGACGGGCACGGGCCACCGGCCAATCACAGTGCAATGCAACGGGCACACTTTGGTGCAACGGGCACACTTGTATGGGACGGGCACACCCAACCCAAACCCGATCAGCCAATCTGATTGCACCATTCGCCTCACTTCAACTACAGACGCGCCAGCCACGCGCAGGCCGTGTGCCTTGCGGTCAGGACACAGTGTAGTGGACAGCGAAGTGCAACCGCAACAATTACTTGCGAAAATATCTTCACAAGATTATGCACCTGTTATCTCAGAACTGTTCCTGTTATATTTTTTCGAAAAGGACGTATATCCCTTCGAAATAGCATCGTCTAGGCTAGAATTATAAATTCTTATATATCCTTGAAGTAGGCACAGCAGATGGTGCGGCTGCGAAGCAGGTGGAGCACATGTGGAGGAAACTTACCTCGTCCTACAGCTATAACAGCTATAACGTCTACTCAAGTTTTTTACTTCTTCAATAAAATCCAGAGCTTCCCCGTGTGGAGCATGGTGTTAGTTACTTTTAAGTGGGTTGAACACGTTTACTAATATTAGTGTTCTTAGCTGGCGAAATCCTTGAGCAACCCGTTTTGACATTGGCTTGCTCGCGATTTATAGAAAGTACGATTTGAGCGAGTTGCTGCGACACAGACAGCGATTTAATTTATAGCTGTCCTATTTGCACGAAGAAAAACGCAATTCTGATCAGTTTATCATAATTCGGACGCTGATGTTGTCCCACTGTAACTTCCTGACTTCCTATCATTTTTGCAGTTTGGAGGACATTTGTGGTCGGGCATTGTAGTTCCATTTCAATGGCCAGGACTGAGCTCACGGTTTTCAATCCGGCTTAACCCCCCAGCCCGAAGGGGTTTTTGCGCCTGTCGGTCGAACAATCATGTATTGAATGCTAATGGATTCGCTGCTAAGAGCATCTCCACCGGTCAGTCGCCATAGCTATAAACAACTAGCGTGTTGATTGGCTGGGATTTATATGGCTGTATACATCCAGAGCCGCCACTCACCAATTTGTCGCTATGTGGCGAAGTCGTCTTCTTCGCGAACTGCTTGACGATGAAGAGGAGACTTACGTAGCCTCTTTTCTCCTCGCTCCTCGAGCCAAGAAGAAACGATAGCATGGCGGCTCGGAGCCTGGTAAAGCACCCCATATTGAGATAGACTTTGCATCGGCCAACGCGCAGCTTATTCGACGGTACTTCGCCGAGTCTCCACTGCATGACGACAAAACATTCGCCCGTCGGTACCGTATGTCGAAGCCACCCTTCTTAAGAGTTCATGATGCTTTGGTTGCAAACTAACCGTACTTCTGGCAACGACGTGATGCCGCTGGTAAAGAGGGAATCAGCAGCTTGTTAAAAGTGTCTGCTGCGTATCGTATGCTGGCTTACGCCAAAGCTGGAGATGAAATGGACGAAGTTTGTTCTATTGGTGAATCAACTGCGTTTAAGGTACTGCACAAGTTCTGCTGTGCTGTTGTTGAGCTCTTTGGACCCATTTACTTGCGATTCACTACTGAACACGATATTTCGGCTCTCATTAGCATTATCAGCAAGCGAGGGTTTCCCGAAATGTTGGGGTCGATTGATTGTATGAAATGGGAATGGGCATTGTGTCCCCGGGCGTATGCTGGTCAATACAATGGTCGCGAGAAGAAGCCGACGGTCGTATTAAAAGCCATTGCATCGGGGGATCTCTGGATTTGGCACGCAGATTTCGGTACGGCAGGCTCTAACAACGACATCAACGTACTTCAACGATCTTCATTTCTACAGCGCCTTTTACATGGAGATGGACCACACGTCAAGTACACAATAGGCAAGACGGAGCGAGTCGTCCCTTACTTGCTGGCCGATGGAATATATCCAGATTGGTCTATATTCGCAAAAGGAATTTCAGCACCGGTATCCAAGAAAGAAAAACACTACACGCTGCTTCATTCTGCGATAACGAAAGATGTTGAGAGGGCATTTGGTGTACTTCAAAACAGTGGAGAATATTGGCTCTTCCCGCTCGGTTTTGGACCATTCAGAAGTTGGAGGATGTAATGTACTGCTGCATCATTTTACATAACATGATAGTGGAGCAGCGCCGCGATCCTCTTCATGCTCGATACTTTTCAGAGATGCCTGCTCCAGCGGTTCCACGGTCCAAGCAACAGCCTGCTTACGTGAAGATGTAATTACCGCATGGACCTCTCTCGAGAACAACTGCGAGCACAATCGATGGCAAAAAGAGCTTATTCAACACGCATGGGATAGCAAAGACAGTGGACAATAACACTAAACGAGTTCAGTTTTTTATTACCTTATTATCTGTTTAAGATTGCTGCAAGCGATCATATGTGGTGCAAAAGTATAAAACCAAATGAATTACTTGTGGTTGCCCCCTCCCGTAGCATCTTCTTATACGTCAGCGATTGCCACGATGGTCTCATTTTGAGGAGTATCCGTTGCTTCGATAACGACGCTGTCATCGGCAGTCATGCTGGTAGCGCTTTCTGCATGAGTTGTCACTTCATCACGGGCTGATCTTGAAGGCGATGTAGTCGCAGCAATAGCAGAGCTTGATTCGGGGCTTTTTATCTTGGACTCGTTAGTCGATTGCATCATTTCGGCCGGCTTTTTCTGCCGTAACATCGTAAAAAACTGAGTGCACTGTTGTGGATCAGTGTCAGGCATAATAAACAGCTCGATACACGCCCATTCGTTCGGGATGTCGTTTTTCCGCTTCATCGACTTTGTAATCGATATTAAGGCATTGTACTGCATCTGGAGTAATTTGGCTTCTTTTGCGGATTCTATGATACCATGTTCCCTTCAAGGTCGTCGTTCAACAGGATGCGGGTGTATATGAAAGACAAACCACACAAGTACGGCACCAAGTTTTTCATGTTGTGGTGCTCTCAGACCGCTTATTGAATTCGGTAAGTACATGAGCATGTCAGACGACACGCTCGTTTTTATGCTTAAGTCAGTTATCATGTCTAATACTGAATGCCCTATGTGTTATCATGTACAATACAGGTTTGAAGTATATGGGGTCCGAAACTTACGTCAACGAAGTAACGCGTAGTGGTCGTAGCGAAAGCGCATGCCCACCCAGACCAAGGACACACACAAGCGGAACACGTACGGGGGTAAAAAGATAAGACAGAGGGCCTGCAAAATTTGTTCTTTTTTAAGGAGAAGGTCACGTGAGGCGACACGTCCTTCCAATGTAGCGCGTGTAAGCTGAAAACGGTTGACCAGAAGACAATGGAGGTCAAGGAGTCCCCCGTTTACCTCTGCAACAAGGCGAACCATTCGTTTGGCGGGCAGGCCCGTACGTGCTTCGTTATTTGACACACGTGCTAGCGCAACGGGACCCACAAGCCAAGTCGGGGCAAGCCACGATTCGTAACGGAATATGGGGACGCGTCTGCGATAGACGACGAGGGGACGCCTCAGTTCACAGCGCCGTTGGGTGGCTGGGACCACTTCCAGTTGATTGCTTGAATGAAGGAGGCGCCGCAATCTTTGATTGCGGCGTGCACTCAAAATTTGTCTTCGTTTTAGTACTGGATATTCGTGCTGATAATCAGCTGGTTTGAAATGCCTCATCCACATGTGTGTTGTCTTCCTGTGAATATGGTTTTTCTATATCCGCCGTATATGTGATATGCTCACTTGTCGTGTTTGATTGCCAAGTATCGGGGACACGACAAGCTCTCGAGACACGATAACAAAGGCGACTACATCGAGGGGTAGGGTTTCGCATGAGCTTTACCCCGGAACACGTTAAGTTTTATCTTGGGTTTAGAGCATCTCCACCGGCAAGGATATATAGCTATATAGCTACCCACCCGACCAACATGTTAGCTACAGTTGTTTCACCGGGCATCTCCATAGCTATAATTTCAGCTACCGGGGGGTTTCAGGGTTCTCTCCGTCAGAATCAAGCGCACCATAGCTTTCGATAATGTCTTGAGGCTTTGTGGCGTTAATGGCTACGGTGCAAAACAATAGTACATGTTAGGTTGACCGATCATGTATACCTATCATGTACAGTACATGATATGGTACCAAAGGATTCATCTGATTCAACAGACTCGAGATCGGACGATGTTCTTCAGCGCTCACTTCTTCGGCGCTCACGTCTTCATCATCAATATGAGAAGTGGCGAAGTTCTTGTATCTCCGAGTTGGAAGTAACTTCAGTCAGCTCAGTTGTCAAATTGTGTCGGTCTTGTAGAACGTTTTCTTCAACTACAAAAAGAAAACCATTGTTAGTATAATCCAAGTCGATTGTGTATACGGTAGGAACCTTACCAGTTGAAGTCCCTGCTGTCGGGTTTGACGTGGAAGTCGCCGTGTAATCCTCCGCGGGTACCAAAACATTTACATTTACTACTGTCGTTGGGCTGTCCTACGTGGTTTCTGTACAAGACATGACACACAGGAACCTTTAGTGTGTATTAGGCACGATATCAAATGTTCATCACATTACCTTGCACTTGAGGGTCCATCAACGCCCCCCGGATCATTCGTCGTATTATTTGGGACTGGGACGGAGAGTGATGACGAAGGTCATGCATATTATGCATGATACACGATACAAGTTGACTGTTAGCGAGTATCGGAGATGATACGTGGAAAGTGACTATACCTTGAACTGTACAACGAGATTGCTCTTTCGCGTTCCGTTGAACCTTCTTCGCCGCCGCAACTCGGTAAATTGCATCTACGAGAACAGCATACGAATCAGAAGGTGCTGTATACGGTCCACAAACAGTCCCATGCGTACCGGCAGCGAGCTTGTCCAGATATACCATTAACTCCTGGGGCCCCACGAAAAAATCAACTTCGCGCTTGTCTTGCCTGGGTGCAGGTACGTGTGGTCCATCTCCAGGTCGGTGGGGCGCTTGGACGACTAGCCCTCTTTGGGCAACTCGACCCATACTTGGTGGAAGCCTGGCATCTTTTCAGCACTACGCGAGATTCTCAAATGACGGCAACTGGTGGCTTTCGCAGGCTGTTTCTGATCCCTTATAGGGGGGGATTTGAGCTACCTTCGTGAACTGATATCCAACCTGGTATTTCCCATGCACACCATGCGACGTTTTGGTGTTTGAGATCATGTCTGTGCGCGCTCTACCTACCCCTAGTTGACGGAAAATGCGTATACGCCAATACAAAAATCAAGTCTAAAAGTCTTATCGTGTATATACACGATAAGACTTTCATGGTATCGTGTCTAATACAGGCCTTAATATGAGCGCTCCACTCACCCCGTCGCCCACTCGGTCGCGCACCCAACGTTGCCTCGAGGGTTTTCGTTGATTCCAATCGTCCTGCACTTTGCTCGACATGCATGTAGACACACAGTCCTTCCAGGACCGATAAAATTGATCCACCAACCCAATCATCTGCGGCCTATATGGGACCGGAGTGGTCTGCTTCGCCTGTAGCAGGTTCACTAGCTGCTCGATCACCTTGCTCACCATCTCCGGGGCTCCGTCCTTCAACAGCTCCCCAAAAACTCGGAGCTTGAGCACCACGCCCTCCACCAAGAACACCGCCACATTCTCCGCCGTGTGCATCGTCACGCACTTCGCCACCGCATATCGCGTCACTTACTCCAGTGCCTCGATCAAGTATTAGAGAACTGTAGATCTCGGAAGAAGTGCATGGGTTACGGAACAAAAAATCGTACTTAGTCATTTATAAACTGTAAAGCGTAACCCTGTGATCCAAGTTCGCATTCTTTGGAACAAATCGGGGGTCGAGTTGATCCAAGGAACAACGCTGGTGAAAACTTTTATAATTTGATAAACTGCGATCTAGACTAGTACATCAGTCAATCTATGTGGCAGGTTTTCGCGGCAAGTTGGCGTGCGGCAACTTGCAGCTCATTTCCAGTCCTACAAGATGCGCGCAACTACAACATCATCTTGCAAGCGCTCCAGCGTATCGAAGTCATTTCAGCCGCCTGCAAAGATTCGTGCGAGGACAGCTCATGAGCCGGGAGCTGCTCCACAGCAACGAGTTGCCGTGCAGGCCCCTCTCTCAGTATGCGATGAGGAACACGACGATAAGGCAAACCACGAGGAAGGAGCGCGTGTTGGTAGTGAAGCTGCGACTGATGCGGCCGATACAGCTCCTAAAGCTGGTGCTGGAGGTGCGGCAGGAAGAGCAAGTGCGTCTAGCAGCAACAAGAAGCCGCGCGTTTCGTATACGACGAAGGAGAACTGCCTCGTGATGGAAGTGGTGCTCGGAGACAACGGGCTGTTTTAGGGTGCGGGTGGTTCGAGAACGGCGCGCTGGGTAACAATAACGGAGCGTGTGAAGGATGTCCTGATTGGAACATCTCTGTGAGCCTCCAGAAGAGCTAGTTTGGAAAACGATCAATTCCCAATCGTTCCCACGAGATCAGTGCGGAAGGTATCCGAGCAACTCCGAAAATTGCGAAAGCAGTCCAGGTTCTGTCGTTTCCGAACACTCTGAAAGGAGTGCAGTCATTCCTCGGGAGTCTCAACTACTATCACAAGTTCATCGAAGACTTCCCGGTGGTGGCCGCTGTCCTGTACGAATTAACGGACGAGCAGATACGTTCCAACCGAGACTTATCCCGGGCCAAGGAGTCGTTCGAGATTCTCAAACGGAAGATTGTGTCGACTCCATTGCTTCGACATCCGGATCGGACTAAACCTTTCGTCATCATCCCGCACGCTAACCGATGGGCTGTATGTGCTGTGCTCGGACAAGAATAAGACGGAGTCATTCACCCAGTACGGTATACTGGCCGCGTTCTGAACGATGCTGAGCTTCGATATTACATCGCAGAGAAGGAGGTCATAGCAGTGCTGCGACTACTCCAAGTCTTCCGGATTCTAATAGAAGGATGCTCTCTGGTAGTATATACCCGCTACTCTGTCCTGAAGTGGATCATTCAATCCAAGACGGCAGAAGGAAGGTGTGAACCTTGGGGAGTGACACTGTCACACTGGAACTTGGACATCCGGGAGTTAAAGAAGGACGAAGATGGTCTAGCAGCGATCGTGGGCGCAGGAATTACCCCCAGAGAGCACCTGGATGAAGTCGCAGAGTCGCTTGTCCCAGCGAAGGGTTTCATCAAGGCGCCCCCAGTCATCAGTGTGGAGATGTTGGAAGACGATCTCGAAAGTGTGGTGTTAGGTTTGATGGAGCCGCGAAGACCTCGACCCGATAGGGGAGTTGTGGTTGTATCTTGTGGAAGTTGCCAGGGTGGTCTGTCATGGAAGCCCGAGGTTTCATTTTGGAAGATGTCCCTGTGAATGATGCCGAATACAATGGACTCCTGAAAGGTCTGCAAATGGCCCTCAAAAAGGAGATCACCGAGTTGGTCGTAGTCGGAGACTCCAGGATTGTCATCCAGCAGGTCCAAGGTCTCATCAACTGTCATTAACCGAATCTGCAGAGGAAGCTAGCCGAGTGCAAAAGCATGAATGCTCATTTCACATCTCTCAGATTGGTGCACGTAAAGCGAGACTTTAACCAGGCCGCCGATTACATAACGTCGAAAACACTCGTGCTAGATGACTCCTGGAATGTCTAAGATGAGGATGAACGACATCATCTGGTTCAGGTGTCTAAGATCCCTGAGCAATTAATGAAATCACAAGCGAGCCCTGGAAGTGATGCCAGCATTCCCGAAAGTTTGGTCGACGTCGGCTTCCGAAAGGAAGATGTAGAATTCGGATCGGAATCGGCCCCGCTCCCAAATGCAGCTCAAGTCATGGCGGCAGTAACCAGGAGTGGCGCACAGCGAGAAGTCAAGGATTTTTCCAGAGCCCCTCTAGGACCATTGGAGTATCAAGCCGAACGGTGGCGTCGCATCAAGGTTCACCAGAGAAGCGACGAGTATCTTGCAGAGCTGGTGAGGTTTCTGCAAGGGGACTTCGAATCGTTCTCGCCTCGACGCCTCCGGAAGATCAGCAAGGTGGCTGACCTGTTCGCATTAGACTCTCGGGGTATTCTATACCGTCTGGCACGATCTACCCGAGATCGACCTCGAGACTGCGCGGATGAGCCACGACTGGTTGTACCGAAGGCTCTCCAAGCGTACATTCTGCACTATGCCCACGAAGATTACCAAGGAGGGTATCTAGGCAAGAGTCAGACCCACGAACGACTTCGTTTAGAGTTCTACTGGCCTGGGATGTATGCGGATGTGGATCGCTTCGTGGAAGAATGTGTGGATTGTGCGAGTGGAAAAGGTCGACTCTCGAATCCCGGTCCATCGCCCGGAAACATCACGCCGCGACGACCTTTTGAAGCAGTGTCGGTGGACTATGTGACGCATATGCCCAAGTCGGCACGAGGTAACACGTTCTTGCTGCTGTTTCAGGATATATTTCAGCGTACGTCATGTGTAAGCTCATGAGCGCCACTACGGTTCAAGACGTTGCAGAGGCGTATGAAGAACGAGTCTTCCGGAGTTTGGAGCAAGCTCCCTGATCCGTCATGGCCAAGATCCACGATTCATGAGCGAAGTCTTCACTAGGTTCCGAGAACTTTTGGGAAGCCGACAACGCGCGACTCTGGCGTATCGACCCCAAGCGAACGGTCATTAGGAGAGGTCTGTCCAGACGGTAGTACGCGGCATCCGAGCATACATTGCCGAAGCGGACCACAGCGACTGGGACGACCACGCTGAGAGGCTGATGTTCGCCCTGAAAACGTCCTTTGATGCGACCCGTTTGGAGACGCCATTCTATCTAGTTCATGGATGGGATGCTCAAGGGACGGTATCTGCGATGTTGGGGCCCAGACCTTCGAGTGTCCAAGAGAAGGCCGCGTATGAGTGGCGCCGCAAGTTCCAACGGTACTATAGCTATGCCCTCGCACGTGCAGAAGATCTTCAAGTCCAGGCGAAGAAAGCGCGCTCCGACGCCCAGACACACAAGTGGAAGGAACTCACGGAGAGATTGAAGGCTGGATTCGAACAGTGAGACGCAGTATGGCTGTATATTCCGAAAGTCCAGACGGCCCTGAGCCGGAAGCTCGCTCACATGTGGCATGGTCCGTTTCCAATTGACGAAGTGCATGATGACTTCCGAGTGCGTCTTATGGTCGAGGGCACAGATTACCGCGTCAACCCTTGGGTGCACATCAGTCGCCTGAAGCCACGAGCACTTCATCCGAAACGACCAGTCGAGGAAGTCGAGGTTGGAGAAGATGATGACTTCGATATCGCACTTCTTCCCGATGACAGCTGGGAACCCGACTCCGAGAAAGACAAGTACGAAGTGGAAAATATTCTCGACCTGAGGTGGTCCAAACGAACAAGGACATCTGAGCGCAGCAAGGAATACTTGATCAAATGGAAGGGTTACGATGATCCCGAATGGCTACCTGTCTCTCAACTCAGTTGCGGTGCACTGCTCTATGAATTCAATCAGAGCGCCAAAGCTAAAGCTCGCTTCCAGTCTATGCAGGCAGGAGATGACCATCCCCGAGTGTAGTGGAGTTCGTGAAAATGCCGACTGACTGGAGCCGAGGATGTACGAATGGACTGCAATTGTTTGAACGAGGAATGAGTGATTGAAATTGAGTACGGAGAAAACAGGAAGACTGTGATGAAAAGAAAAACAATCGGAATTCCAGACGACTTAACGATTACGACTACGCGGGACTAGGACCGTATGTCCCGGATGCAAAAGAATATGAATAACGACACTACGTCTGGACAATTGCGCTTGAGAATTAAGGGAGCTGCGACAGAAATGAGATCGCGCTGGCCAGCCGGGATCAGCATGGCACGATTGTCCGCTGGGAGAAGGGCAATGCGCTCGTCTTCTGACGCACAATGGGCCCATTGCACACGTGCAGGTTCTGCGGCGTCCAAGCGGGCTAGTTGCTCTTCCAGAGAATGCGTCTGGGACGCTGAAGGGTCCTCCAAGATCCAGTAACAGACATTCGCAGGAAATTCCCAGATACCCGTCTCGTGAAACAGACTCTCGCGGACCCCTTTCTTCTTGTGACGCTTGACCAGCGTAGCAACCCGCTTGCTGACCGACTTCTGGGCTCTGCGACGACGGGAGTGGATTTTGAACGCTACCGAGTCCGCAGCGCCCTGAAGAAAGACTACCCAGTGAAGAGCGTTCCAAAACGCCCGACTATTTCCGTTCATGAAGTCGACCATCTCGTCCAAGAAGGTGGTCTCCGCGTCCGAAAGATCATCCAGACGGTGAAAGTACAGTTCCTTGACTCGATCATCATACATCTGACGCCATGGAAGCGCTGTCACCAAGAAAGCGTGAAACTCGTCTGGATCAAAACGTGACTTGAGAAGATCCAAGTCATGACGGTTGGGCGAATAGTCCGGGAAACCAAGCGACTGGGGTCATTTCGTGCTTTCTCGTCAGCTGTCAGCTCATAGTACTCCTTCTGGGCTAGTTGCGAACAACCACCACGCCGAGACCGCTTTGCGGGAGGTTGATCAGGGCTGAGAGTTTGGGAATCCCGACTCATGCGCCGCTTGGATGTCTTCTCAGAGGCAGGTGCTGGCTCCACGTCACTGGTGTCATCTACTGGACCTCCTTCCTCAGCGGCGTCCCAGTCAGCGTCCTTAGACTTGTCATCCTGCTCCGGTTCGAAATCTTCCGGAAGGAGTTCTTCATTCATATGATGCTTAAGTAGATTAAACGTACTGCCAACATAGCAAATGTCGCTTTGACTACAAACGATTTTATAAACTGAACCGATCATGACTATTGTTTTACTTATAGCATTTATACATCAAAATCAAACATAACTAAAGTTATCCCAATCGAAAGCTCCCACCCTTTATACGACGACGAGTCATAGGAGGTGCCATCCCCACACCACTGACTGATTTGACTAGACCACGCAATGGAGTAGCTTCGGGTCCGGCCGCAGTAGCAATACCATCCAGAAGTCCGCTTGTGATTGGCTTCCAGTTATCTTTAAGAAAGCCACCGATTCCTTTCGCAGCAGATTTGATTCCATTCCACAAACTTCCCCAGAAACCAGACGACCGACAGGAGAGTTCACCCCAGAACGGTGGTTGTGTCTCTTGTTCTTCTATGTCGTCAAAAGGGGCCTCCGCTGCGAGATAATATCTCTCGGGGACGTACTTGGGCCAGTAGGACTCATCCAGCTTGTTCCAAAACATCATTCTGGAAAGCATCTCCACGAAAGAAAGCCAAGTATCTGGAACGCGACGGTCTCAGGAGGTCACAGTATAGTGTGACCGCACTGACTAAGAGATTGGTCGATAAGCCCGCGAGTGTTATCAACTGGAGTGTTCTGGGAACCTGGACCAACACAGACGACGATGGTGTTGAAATCAGTCGGGACTTCGTCGGAACAGTCAAGCCTCTGTTTTTGCGCGCCGGCAAACGTCACTGGGAGGTGGAGTACAACGAAATCGAGAAAGTGGAGGAATATGAGGCTGAAACGCTTGCCACTATGATCAACTACTCGTTTCGGATGGGGCACATCATTGTTCGAAGCTGATCGGTAAGTAGTGGGAGAGCTCCCGCGTCTGTATATGTATGACTGCATTTTACCCAAAGCAAGAAACTTAGAAAAAGAAGATAAACAGAAAATACTAGAAAAAAGGAGGGGTTATACCCACCTCTCCAAAAAATACTTGTTGGAATTTGACATATAATTCAGCCGATGGGCTTACAATAGCACCGGTAGAATACAATATCACCCACCGCATAGAAAATAGCCGGTGGGGAATAAAAAGCATCCGAAAATGCATGGAATAGAAAATAGCCGACGGAAGCATGAAAACAAAACGCCCCCTGGAAGTTCTCACCGCGACGACGCAAGATGGGACCGCGGACTTGCCACTCACCCTCCAGATCGACAACCAGTCCACGATAAAGCGCGTCAAGAAGGACGGCACAAGTGGAGCCCAGAAAGCAGTTGATATCCGCTTTCACTGCCTCAAGGAGGCGTGGAAGACCGGGTTCGTCGCGCTGGAGTACGTCCCCACGCACGAGAACCCGGCGGACTTGCTGACGAAGGCGCTGAGTCGACACGAGCCGCCCGCTCTGTGGCATGAACCAATGAGGCTGACACAGACCCGGGTGACGATCCGGGAGCAGCGCTTGTGGGGGAGGTGTTGGCTACTGCAGTGTCCCTCACTGGTCTGGCAAGCAGCTGCTCCCGGAATGGGTCCACAGAGCCGCGGCGCCTGGCTGACGGAACCGATCTGATCGGTTCCCTCGCGCCGCGCGCCTTTGCAGCAAAGGTACCGCGGGCGAAGAAGATTCGCCCGCGGCCTCCACGACATCGCCCGCCCAAGAACAGATTCTAGAAGGTAGGGGAGCGAAAGGAGACGTAGCAAAACAGAAAGCAAGTCAGTTAAGAATATACCGTTCCGAAGTAACTTCTACAGGCCAAATATGCGTTGATTTCCCAGGGCTCAACGTCGTCGTCAGTACAATTCGTGCTATAGCCCTCAATCTTCAAATATGGAGCACCATTGAACACCGCCTGCAAGAAGGCTTCTCGATCGGTGACACACCCGTCGCCAACACTGTCTTCGAAAATACCATCGCCATCGGTGTCGGGCCGGCAGCTGTGTTCTTCGGGACAAGGTTCGCCCGACATCCTTGCGTACACGACTTCAGAGCAGGAGTGATCTGGACTGTAGGTTGTCAACCGCCACTTGCCATCTTCACCGTCGTGCGCCAGGACGAGCCTCGATAGTAGAGCTGCTGATGGAGGGTTTTTTTTATCAACCGCGGGACAGGCCAACTTTTGGATCAACTATTTAATCGACGAATTAGGATAATAATTAGCTTATTAATTATTTCGCCGAACACTTTTGATCCAAAAAGCACAGGGCCCTTACCTCCAGTAAATTATAATATGTTTTCAAAACTTATATTATGTTTGGGACCTTACCGTATCCCCCTGTCAGAAGCGTCGCTTTGTCATAAGCGTCAGCTAGTTTTAGCCAATAGTTATGTAGCATATTCCCATTTGTATTCGCGTTTTGTCATTAGCGTCACCTGCCAAATCTAGTAAAATCCTAGCATTTTTGGGAGGTAAAATGACTGGGCTGCAGCAAGTAGGACTCCAATGCGCCACAGCACTGCTTCATTATTCGACTGAGGATGGTCAGACCTCAGATCAAAGGCGTACCCCGTAAACCCAAACGATATCTTCGTAAGGCGGTGGCCTTCGAGACGAAGCAAAGATGTAGATCCTTGTTTGAAAAAAGCGATGGAAAAAATGATGATCTCACTAAGGCAATCAACACTGGATTTGGTCCCCAAAAGTCTAGCAGTCTCAGATCATTAAAGAAGCAAGTTAGGAAGTGGTTAGCTAACAAGGTCTACATCTACGAGCAGTGCGCGCAAGGGCGAGGAGCGCACTTTCGTCACCGGCCCCGAGGGGTAGCAACAGTGCTAACCCCCACTTCCGAGCTCGAGATCGTGGCATGGGTCAACGCTTTGCGCCGGGATGGAATTCCTGTTTCTCTCGCGATGTTGAGTGAAAAGGCGTTAGAAGTGGCTAAGGAGCTATCAATTTCACGCGAACAATTTCGTGGATCCCATTCCTGGGCAACGAAGTTCATGCGCCGCCATCGGCTTTCAATACGAGCACGCACAAGGCAAGGTCAGACTACACCAAGTGATGCTAGAGAAGCAGCATGCGCATTTGCGACGACGGTTCGACAAACCATTGTTGAGAATGGTGTTACGAAAATTTACAATGCGGATCAAACAGG
>JAHQIV010000451.1:0-20879 GCA_030463285.1 Phytophthora europaea
GTAACTACTTGTATTGGTCTGGACTACCTACCGCTCGCCCCCGGAGATTACTTGTACGCAGGGTCTAAACCAGCTGCTGAGACCAGCAGCTCTCGAACTCGAGAGGTCCATCGGTTCGGGACCTTCCGTCGGCTTCAACATCGGTCGCGGTATCGGCCGAGGGACGTTCACATGCAGTTTAGCCTATCGCAGGCTAAACTCTTCTTGCATGGCGAGCGTGATCGCAGCCTCGAGAGTACTTGGGTACTCTCGGAAGAGATAGATCTTCACAGGCCCATCTTTAAGGCCCTTCATAAACGTGACGACCTTTGTCGCCTCGTCGATCGGGTTGGTCACGATATTCGAGACCAAGTACCGCACCGTTTGGGCGTAAGCATGCACGTCATGCTTGCCCTGTTGCAGATCGAGGAATTCAGCCCTCGATTTGAACTCATTCTGCGGGGGCTCAAACGCTTGTTTGAGCTCCTCCTTGAACACTTCGTACGTGCTGAAGCACGCAGGATCAGTGAGTCGGCGTCCATACGCCCAACTCCTTGCTCGTCCGCCAAGGCACGACATGGCGTACGCAACCTTCGACAACGGGTCGACGATACGTCGAGCCGTTATGGCAGTATGGACTTCGACAAACCAACGGAGGAGAGGCTCTCCCTCTCTTCCAACGTAGCTGTTCACGTGGAGTTTCAACGACTCCATAGTGCGAGCAGCGGTCTCGCGCAGTTCCTTCATGATGAAACCCAGAGCAACCCCGTGTTGCTCTGTTGACGATAGCGTGCGCAGCATCGTCGCTACCGCCGCTTCTCCAATGACCGTCGCCAGTCGTTGGAGCGCCTCCCACTCTGGGTCCGACAGGTGGGGACAGTCTCCGCGTCAATATGAGAAGCGTATGCGTACGACACGCTTCTCGGTTAGTATATGCGTACGACACGCTTCTCGGTTCTAACAACGGCACCCGTTGCTAGTCTTACTTCCAACAGACTTCGAGGTATTACTACTTCTTCGAAGTCAAGCCTCGCTAGGCTCTGCAGTCGAACAAAGTTGTTCGACGCACCACAATCCACCAATGCACGAAGAGATATCACTCTCTTCGAGTTTACCTTCAGGATGACAAGGTTTGGCTTGTCATCTTGTCTCTTGTAGTGACTCTCACTGGGGACAGCAGTCTTTAATACAGCGTGTCCGATATCGACACGCTCGACTGCATCACCAGCAGGGGGCCCCGCGCCTGCTGGTCGTTTTAGTTTTTTGATTGCCCGTGGCGATACGTGGTAGCGTCACGTCGGCCCTTGGCCGCGTGCACAGGCGCTGTGCACTCACGGGCGTAGTGACCATTGTTCCGCAACGGAAACAACGGACGTGTATCGGGAAAGGAAGTTCGTGGACGAATTTATCGTACTTGATTTAGACGGTAAGTTCGACATGGTGTTGGGCATGCCGTGGCTTGCAAGGCATGATCCGGTGATCGACTGGACGAAGCGCCCGATCGTGCACTTCGGGAGTAGCGGCGCGACAGTGAGCGATGGCCCTGTCGGCACAGCACATGCACCTCGCGGTGCATGCGACCCTCCAGCAAAGGCAGCGCGACGCACGGCTGTCTCCGGTAACCCCGCGCGAATGTCAACGACTGAGAGAGTCGTTGGGAGAAGATGTGAGTCGAATAAGAAGACTCAGATTCGATCGGATTCGAGAGGTTCTCGAAGCGTCAAGAGTGACGCGGACGTGTCGACTATTAGTGTCGACACACAAGTTGAACAAGAGGGGTCAGTCACTAATAAGGACAGTGACCTGGACGCGTCGGCTGGTCAGAGTGATCAATGAATGGCCTACGCCTTCCAACGTCAAGGAATTGAGGCAGTTCCTTGGACTTGCTACGTACTTATGCAAGAACGTGAGCAACTACGCGGGCAATATTCGCCAGCTGTCGCAGCTCCTAAAGAAGGACGCTACATGGGATTGGACTGCTGATTGTCAGCAGGCCTTCGATGCAGTCAAGCAGGGCTTGACTGAGGCGCCGATCTTGGCGGTGGCCGACCAAGATCGCCCGTTCCACGTTGTGCGTGACGCGTCCGATTTCGCAATCGGATGCGCTTTAATGCAACACGATCACGAGGGACGTGATCGCGTGGTCTACTATCAGTCGCGTCAGCTGAAGCCAGCTGAGCGCAACTATCCGGTGCATGACAAGGAACTCCTTGCCATGAAGTATGCACTCGCAAAGTTTCGAGTGTATCTACTTGGGAATAGACCGTTCGTGGTCTACACCGACCACACATCGCGTCGGCGATCAAGTCGCCGCACATCTCAGAAAGATTGGCAAGATGTCTTTCATTCTTTGCGGAATGCAACTTCCAGGTTGAATACAAATCTGGAAGGTTGAATGTTGTGGCCGACGCACTCTCGCGTCGACCTGACTATGCGGTGCACAAGGCCGAAGCCAATGCAATTTGCGTGAGGACAACTACTCCCTCATCGTCTTTGTTAGACGATGTGAGATCCGCATACGCTAACGATGCGGACGCGAAGCAGTTGTTGGACTACTTCGCTGTACCTTCTGACAAGTCCCATCAGAAGCTGGCGAATCACCTCCGAGCCCCTGTACATCGTTATCGTGAACACAATGGTCTGCTGCTTTACAGCGCAGTCGACGACAACGCCGATCGCATTGTCGTGCCGGACGATCATGAGTTAAAACTCAGGATCACATACGAGTATCACGATGCCCCGACGTCGGGACATCCTGGTCGTGAGAAGACGTACTTACTTCTATTGGAGTCACCAGTACAAGTGGGTACGCAAGTACGTCCGTGCTTGCGAGGTAAGTCAGCGCGTGAAGCCTGCGCCCTTCTCGCAGGTAGTCCATTTCAATTGACTTTGCCTTTGGTCTTCCGCCAGACAACCAGGGGAGGACTGGTATCGTGGTCTTCGTTGACCGCTTTAGCAAGATGGTGCATCTTGCTGCAGTTCCAGCCGAGGTGACAGCCAAGCAGACGGCACGTCTGTTTGTTGACATGGTGTTCAAGCACCACCGGGTCCCAGCTCCCTATAAAATATATTATTCCGATTTTTGACAAACACTGGCTCTTGTCCGCCCGGATTACAAAAAGGCGGGTACAGAAACTAAACTCAATTTTATTTTGACGTTTGTATACCTTGATGGGGGAAAGGACATGCATACAAACATCAAGTCAAAATCGGCCTAAACTGGATATATGCAGCTTAAGGGTGCAAATCTAAGCTGCATTATGCAGCATCCGGTGTGGAGGGGGTAAAAATCTTCCACCTGAACGGCAGATTACAGGCCTTCTTCAGTGGCACGACAACTCGCCTGGTCGTGAGAGAATAATGAGGAAAACTGGTATACCTCTTGTAATTCGCTTTTCCAAGCAACTATACGCAGTTAAGGCATAGCAATAAAAGTTTAACCTTCCACTATGTATCATTGCAAGTTGTCCGAGTACTATTTCTCGTTGGTCTCAATACTCGCGAGCTGCAGGCTTGCCCCACTAAAAGCTAGCTGTTCAAGGGGCAACGAGCTCATCACTCGGATGCTGGTCTTAGCACCATTGTAAGACTCAGATCCTTCTAAAGTGTGGATAAGTGGGCATGGATAATCAATCACAGGGTTTGAGCTCCCTGAGTCTGCAGTCTTGCTTTTGCCAGATTCAACAAGCGGCTCCGATGGATGACTGGACGTTCCGAGAACTTCTGCTAAACACGAACTAGTAACCTGTAAAACCACCGCGACACCTTCAGGAGAAATTGGAGTGTGACGATGGCGCCCTTTGCTATCGATAATCTGTAGCTGCAAATGGCCCATGACTCGTACACCGGTCAAGTAAATGACATCTTCTTTTACCGGCAGAGTGAGCCGTGGGGAATCCTCGAACATAGATACAACCTTGAGGCAGCCAGAAGAGCACAACGCACTACCGACATGGTTCCGAATAAAATGCTGATGAACGGCCTCGAATACACACTTGAGTTCAGGTTGCACACAGTGTGACTTTAAAATCTCGCCCAGCTTCACATAGATGCAATGACCAAGAACAACGTACCTCAACATCCGTGAACATACTAAGCTGCAGCTTGTACGAATCGCCTTTTGGCTCCTGCCAAGAAGCGAATGTGTTGAGCCGATCTAACAGGAGCTGCTGGAACTTTTCTAAGCTCCATCCCAGCGTACCGCTACCGCTTCCTACGCGTAGAAGCGCCAGCCAACAAGCGGGGATACGACCACCCCGTAGTTCGTTTGTCAGCTGCCAGGTAGCAGAGTCCAGTGATCCTCCCCGATATGCCACCTGAACGAAAAAATACGAGTGCACATTAGGTCGCAAATAAGGATTAGCAGACACCCCTTCTTTTAAATACAGCGTACCAGTTCCAGTCGTCGAATATCACGCAAAATCAAAGTCCGAATTTTCTCAAGCGCTTGCTGTTCATGATACATTAGAGCTGTAATTGGTTTGCGGTACTCGAACACTCCGCCACGGAGGAGCATTACAACTCCCTCCAGGTTCTTTCTGAATGCTGCTAGAAGATCGAGGACTTGTGTCACCTCCAAACTCGCTGGTAAATGGGGGGTCATTAATCGTGTTCGTATCTGGCATCCGCGATTAGCAACCATCACCGCTAGTTGTGCCGCTAATTGCTTTTGTCGATCTCGACGCAGATTGTAAGGGTCCCATAACATATCTTCGGAGTGCGGGACGCCTTCTGCCAGCACATCCCTTGGTAGTGACGGCCCACACGATTCACTAATCCACAAATGCGGGATAGCACTAACAATTGACGCCCATGGCATCACCGCTAGCTTTTCGATAACAAATACAACTTCTGGGATGGTCATTTGAGCTACGATGGCGGTAGGATGGAGGTGACCTTCGTCTTGAGCTGCAGGCCAAGCGTTCAGTACAAGATCAATGCATGATTGGATCAGTAGCTGATCCTGGGGTGCTTTTACACTTGACGCGTAAACGCTTGAAATCACACCACGAAGCGTCATAATTGTCCACATACCAATGCCCGGCTTACTCAAAGGACTGGGAAGCTCTTTGACCAATGCTCTTTCTTCTGTTCTCAACGTCACCAGAGAGCGGATTGCTGTGCAGAGTTCGGGATCCCCAAATTCCCCTTCCGATTTCCACTCAACAAACGGAAAATGATCACGACTAGTAACTAGTGCATGGAATACCCCCAACTGTTTCATGCATTGCTCTTCGTGCTCACTTACAACGGAGCAGCCTGTAGACGTTACGGTAGGATAGGCTGCAATAGTGCTGGCAAAGTCAAACGACTCCAGTTCATGCTTCAGAATAGCAAAACTGTGGTGTAAGCTCCGCTTCAGAGACAGAGACCCAGTCCCCCACTCTCGTTTAGTGGCAATCCGACTGATTCGCATGCTATCAAAAATGGTTTGCCGCGTTGCGTGATCGCCGACATGTTGATTTGTTATCGATATCCATAAGCGAAAGTCGGAGTGAGCGCGTCCGTCTTCGAGAGAGTCATAGATGCAACTCAACTGGGCAAACCGATCATGGCGAATCTCTAGGTTTGGAAGTACAACCCATTGCCCCTTCTCCATCGCTTGTAGAAGCAATGTTTTGAAAGTCACTTGGTCAGCAAGTAGTAACTGAATTGAGTCTGTTGTGTCCATGGTAGCTCCAGCTCGTCTTGCCACATCAGCGACTGCATCCACAAAATCAATGCTTGGTGGGCAAAACACAACGAGTGGAGCTTTGGAGCTGGAAAAGGACTGCCACATGAAGAATAAGTCACGATGTTTATCCGGAGCTTGTGCCGTTGCAGTGTGCGCTGCAGCTACAACGACTGTGGGGAGCGACGGCGTATTCGTCTCGGGAATTAACGAGATAGAATGCGTAAAGTTCACGGGGGCAGTATGCATTCGTTGCAACTCTCGCCCAGCAAAGTCTTCAATTTCGCACATAAGTCGATGGGGGTGAACAGCGGTGACTATGCATAATCGTGTGAGCTCATTCAGAGGTGCTGGTACCTGCCAATCATTGGAACTTTCTGTTCCGAGCTCCAGCAGTGCCTTCCACGCAATCTGTCCATCTCCCAAGCTCTCCATCCTTGAGATAAATTGCCGAAGATCCCCAGATGCTTCTGCTAAATAGCAAATTGCTGACCAAGCTGTTGCTTTCATGCCTGTGGGGCGCAGCGAAAGCAGGCCCTTTAATGTGGGTCTGCAGGTATCGTGGCTGTTGCGTTCCATCTTTGAGTTAATGAGAGCGAGAAGGCGTCCGAGCATTTCTGTGTCAGTGGTTCGTCGACTATGAAGGCTGTTGGACCCTATACTTTCGCTGCCTACAGGATGAACAGGTCCATTTACTTCTTCCATACGGCGCTGCCAAATTCGAAATGCCAGTAAAAATCTGAAAAAGAGGCGATCCTCGTCTCGGAGATTCATGACGATAGACTGCTGGAGATAGCTCGTGAAACAAGCCATGACCACCTCCAAATTGTTGTTGCTCTTATTGCTAACTTCACCTGCGCGAACCAGTAGTTGCCAAATCCACGACAGCGTGAACATCTTCTCGGCATTACCATTGTTTTGCACCACGTCGAACTCACGCCAGGCCCATACCGCATCTAAGCACCTCTTTGAGACAGCGATATAACTTGCTAAACTATGCCAGTGCGCATGAACTTTCGTATTTGTTTCGGCTTTTGTGTTCTTGAGAGTGTGCATTGCACTTCGGTTGGCCACAATTCGAAGTGCTTTTGAGTTATCCGCGTAAACCTGGTCAGCTTGTTCCGTGCTAAAGAATTCTAGTAGTTCTTCTTCAAGCCCAGAAATTTGTTCGTCACAAATCACCATGTCTTGCTGAAGCGTTCGAATTTCAGTCAGCTCTCGAAGTCGGCCTTGAGATTCCAGGAGCTTCTGTAGAGCTTGAGATTCCACGAAAGGTGCAGTCATTTCAAACTGGATCACCGTGAGTTGGTTTAAGTACTCGGACAACCAGCTCGGGGGATCATTCGTATCTGTATAGATAAGGAAAACTTTACAATCATCGCTGCCAAACTCGAAGATTGAAGAGTCCACCAGGGGCAAAATCACTTTTGCTCTTCCTAATCCACTTGGTACTCTACCTGAAGCCAGACTCGCTGGTGGGTGACACCAACAGTGATACCCGCCGCTGTTGTGGTAACCTGCACTGATATCATGGTTCACAGCGTCAAAAAGAGCTCGTCGTTTTGCTCCAATAAACGAGTGCAAGCTCTGCAGGCACTCCTTGTACACGTCCGTAAGAATCAAAGCGGACTCGTGCTTAATGCTCGTCTCCACAGCTTTCCAGACTGCTGTATCCGTAGCTATATTGTTCGCCGATACAACACTCAGAGTTTGAGAGCTCAGATGCTTTTTCAGCCAGTCTGTAGCAACACCGTATGGGTCAATTAAGAGAGGTAAGCGATAGCTGTGTAAAGCTATAACTGCATTCTCCAGCGCACTTTCATCGTTCGCTGGTAATCCGTTCAAGCACATTTTGGTCAGATCCGCCTCACGAATCAAGAAAACTTCATGCAGTGGCCGCCTTGAGGGAGACGGAACGACTAAAGCAGAGATTGCTTCCTGCCAGAGTTGATACAACTGCACGCGTAAGGACCTCGTCAGGACAGAGGCGTAAGCAACTGTCGCAGTAGCAAGCAATAAGTCTCCTTGCCAGTGTGCGGCGAATACAGAATAAGAGTCATGCATTCGCTGCCATTTTGCTCGAGTGGAGGACAGTACTTTCCACGCGATGTTCGTGAGATGCAGTAGAGATGTCGTGTCTTGTAATTTTTCGTCCGCTCGCTGTCGCTCAACCTCCGACAAATCCCGCATTTCGTTTGTGTGTCGTGAGGAATTGGTTTGGTCGCAAATATCCATCTTGCTTTTAACAACTTGCGCTTCGGCTTGCTTTAACAATTCTTGTTCACGTTGGAGCTGTGCGTGCTTTGGTTCGGCTAGGATAAAGTCCCGGGCAAAGTTCGTGCACTTTTGAACCCACTCGCACAAGACACCAGCTACCTCGTGCACAGACGCAAACAACTCCTTGTCAAAGTCTGGTGACCTGCAAATCGGAAGCAACGTGCTGACCATCTTCTCAGAGACTCTGCTCGGAACATCGAAAGTCATCAGTTTTTTCCAGAAGGCTGCCTTCTTCATTTCTATTGCAAAGTTTTCCCAATAGTTCATGATGATTTCATCTGGGTCCATTTCATCATGACCTTCTACTGGATCGATACCAAGAAGTACGCCAAGACACTCTGATAGCTGGTAAATGGAGGAAGGTATATGGTCCATCGCCGTAAATTTATGGACCAGCTTACGTAGTCGGTGTCTAGCTGCCATTCCAGCGCGTATAGTGACGACACGGTCCATGATATCTCCCAAAACTGCCGTTTGTTCACCTTCTTCCTCTAACTTGCTTTCGTTGCTTTCGTCTTGATCAGAATTAGAATCTCCTCTTTCTTCTACCTCGTCGTCTTCGCTCGCAAACGCTTCGTGAAATACTCGTAGAGTGTCTTTCATTTCATCAAATATACCGTTAGAATCCTTCATCAGGTCTTGGTACTCCTTCGTGACAGTAGCAAGTCGTTCGCGTTGAGAAACTACCAAGGTGGTAGCTAGCTCGAGTGCCTTCGTTAGCTTTCCTGTCGTGATTTTCTCTCTTTCCAAAGTACCTGACATCCTGCGTCTCAATTCAGTTTTGTGTTGTACTTCTGGGAGCAACAGTTCGGCTTGAGCTTGTTCGACTTTCAAAATTCGCGCAGTCTGGTCAATAAATTCCAACCCAGCTTTATAGCGCGCTAAATTGACTGAGACCGCATGCTCTAGCCGATCATAATGTGAAGCAAATAAGCTTACGTGATCAACAAGCATACTTGCGTCTACTTGCATGGAGGAAAGATTCCTAGGGATAGCAGCACTCGAATTTTGGAATTCTTCTGAAACACCCGAACTTCCTCTACTCGAACTAGTATCCATGAAGCAAGTGGTTGTATGGTAAACCTGAGCAGCAGCCTCGGCGAATTGTGTGGATGACTGTTTATCCGATGCCAAAGAAGAGCGAAACAGACATTTTTGCGCAACCGCTACCAAACCATCGGCAGACCAAGCCCCAACATAGTTTACATCACAGTATTTCAAAATATTGGGAAAGCGCCACAAAATTGAAGCCCAGCTCAAACATGGGGTCTCGTTCTCTGCCAAGAACCTCGGTGGTGGCGAAAAGATAAGGACAAGTTGGAGATTCTGCCTGACATGCTGAAAGAACGAACTCAATATAGTGCTCTTTGAGCGAAGTACTGATGGTATCTGGTGATGTGTTGACGCAGATTGGTGGCTGCCATCTCGACTTGGTGGGGTCAACTTTCTTTCTCGCTCGAGTTTTTCGCGCAAAATTGAAAGTATTTCATCATCGAGATCCTCGTACGTGACAACATCAGATGTCACGCTATGGTCTCCAAGAAATTGGTCAAGGATTCGATAGGGATACGAATCAGGGTCTAAATAAGCATCTTTCACGATAAAGACAACTGGTGCATCTCGAGAGCGAATACTTTTTAACATGGCGGCTCGAAATGCTGCAATCCAGCTGCTCGCATGAGTGATATCATCGTGACTATCTTTACAAAAAGACCTCTGTGGGGCTTCTTCTTGTGCTGAAATGTGACACACAATGGAAGACTTTTTACATATAAAACACGCCAAACGAGTAATCGTAACGAGTTTCCTTCCACGTGCCCCCAGTAACAAGACTGCTTTCCTATCCATTCGTAACAATCGACTCATTCGTAGGACATGCTTAACCACGAACGAGCACAGAACAACCTCAAGCGCTTCAGAAGTGCCTGTTGTGTCTGATATGCTAGTTTCATCACGATACATCGCCATCATACTTCGTTCGACGACTGCTTCAACTTTGGAAATCTCGTTCACCTCATGGTAGCCGTTGTGATAGGTTCCACTCGCGCTGGCCTCGCCAATAAACGAAAAGTGCAGATCATTTGCAAACCAATCCTGGGTAGTTTGGGTCTGAGGTCCTGATGTCTCGGAGTGTGTTGGGAAGAATGCATCGTCAGTGACACCAAAAGTCGTCAATGCAATCTCAAGCGTTCGTCGGTGAAACAAAGCCGCCTCCTTTGACTCCATGATGCCGTCACCAAGTACACGAGCGCTCTCATGACACCACAAGCGAGCGAGCGCCGGCTTTTCCGCAAGTGTCAAAGTAGGGCGGATCGTACAACAAATACTTTTGACGATTAAGAACAGTTGAGCCACGCGGAAGTTGTAGTGAAGCTTGATTGGATTGAACGCAGTATCCTTCTGCAAGATTGTGAAGGCATTGCTGGATGTCAACTGCCGGAACAGTTTCAGACTTGCCTTAATGATAATCGACTGAAGTTGATCGGCTCCTTTCGCTGCGGCTGATGATCCCGCGTTGGTAGCAGTTGAAGTAGATACTGACGCTTGCGATCCTGGTGGTAATTCACGGGGTGCGCTTGGGGCTAAAACTGAGGCTGGGTAGCTTTCACAAATGCTGCATAGGTCTGAATCCGAAAAGGGAAGTAAAGTTATCGGGACGAATCGCCGTACGAGACGTTCCATGTCTTGAGTTTCAGTTGGGCTACGTTGCGTTCTTGGACTTGGAACTTGTCGTGTCAAGAACGGAAGAAAGTGTTGGCATGGAGTCAATAGGTTTGTGCTAGGGTCTACCATTGTATGATATTCGGTCATCATGCGCAACAATTCAAGAGCCGAATCCATTCTCCGGTGAGAATCGAAGCAGTGTAAATCATCGACATACACATGCAGTGTGTGTTTACTTGGACCACTTGGTGGAGTAGTTTTGGCCGGGGTTGCATCGGAAACATTGTCATTATCAACTGTACGCGAACCCCGTGACTCGCGCTTAGAGCTCTCCTGCCGATCCACGCGAATCCGTTGAAGAACCGACTCAAAGCGTAGCAAAACGTCACTTGCTTTTGTATAGAAACCAGCGTAAACATTTTCAATGCTAGCAGACTCTGCAGGTGCTGATTCGTCATTCGCTTGTGCTTCAGTGTCAGTCGATTCTAGTTCAGACGGAAGTGTTGAAGGTGGAGGAGCTACCGACAACTGGGATCGCGAAAGTGCTGTAAAAAGTTGCATCCAGGTGGATCCACATGTCGACTTCCCACAATCTCTAGGACCACACAGGGTTGTTGGGTAATTAGCGAGTAGTAATTGACCGGACAAGCATACCGCTGCTGACGTAGCTACTGTAGGAACTAGTAGGCGATTTAAGCAAGACTCGAGAGGATAGTCTGGTACTAAGCCAGAGCCCAATGGAATATCTGCTGTTGTTAGCTCACTGGAAGCTGGTCCCAGCAGCATTTTTACCCAGCGGGTATAATATTCCGTCCAAGGAAGCCACTTCGATCCAAAATCAACTGAAAATCCATAGTCATAAATCGTTCGTCTTCGTGGCGAAGTTCCTCCACCTGAAACAGCACTCTTCGTTTTGTCTCCGCCAGTTATATTTGACAAACTGCCTATCAGTGTGCCACTCGGGAAGAACAGCGTAACCAGTCTCTTCAACGTGGATTGCTCGCTGTTTGGACCGCGAAGTATCAAATCATAGAGAAATAAGTGAAATTTGTGGCGCTCAACAGTGATTGTTGTGCCTCCTACTCCCCATACTAATGCCTGCAAGAAGAGGCAGTGGATGGCAGTATCGCGTTGTTTATCGCTCGTCAAAGAGCTAAACTTTTTCCACGACTGTATAAGCCCGCTATGAAAAAGTGCAAGCATCCACTGAACACGCTCCATCCCGCTGTAGGAGCTCTCGAAATTCGTGCTTACGAACGCTAGAGTAGCGGAGACCGTTTCTGCCATAAGCGCGTCCAATGCAGCAAATATGGCAGCGGCATACCGTTCAAATTCTGTTCTGTGCACTGTTTTCCAAATTCCGTACACGTTTTCCCAGCCTTCTCCAGCCACGCTGCGACGATCTGTATTGACATGCACAGCTCCAACGCGAGAAATAAAAGATGGTGAAGCGTTAGTAAGAGTGGTGGTCTCCATAATAACTCGAACATACTCCGGAATCAGCATGAGTTTTCCTGACGAAAGGAGCAATCCTTGCTTATACCCTGGAGTATCATCCTGCATTTCTCCCACTGTGTAAAGTAGTTGTTCGCTCCATGACGCATCCAGGTCGCCGTCAAAGACGAACCACGTTTGGGTGCGCTTGTCAGCTTTGTTGGACGCCTTTGCCTCATTGAGAAGCTTGTAGAAAACACTATGCGAAGGATGTTCCACCGCTGGGTCAAGTAATTGACCAACTCGAAGTGCTCGAGGACACACCACGATGGTGCGTACTGGTGAAACAAGTCCTGCTTCGTTGTCTGGAACGCCAAAGCCCAGTCCACGCGTGATGCCACTGCGCTCGTCAACTTTCCTCTTCGCTATTTGTGTGAGTGCTCGTGAAAGTGAAGTGTATAAACTCGTTTTGCCTGTTTGTATATCTCCCGACAGTATCACTGCACGATGGGTCCTCATAGTTTGCAGGAGTTGCACCGTTTTCAACCCAAACTCCACGCCAAATCGCTTCCATGAGCTTTCGTTTGTACGAACATAACTCTCCACATCATCTTCAAGACTTTTCCTTGGCGGGAGCGTTCCGAGTCGCGAACTTGGTAACATGGAGCTCCCACGTGACATCCACATCACACTCTTGTTCATGTGCAAGTCTCTTCCTAGTGCATGCGCACTAAAATCTCTAATGACAGCATCGATTAGATGAAGATTTGCTGATGGGACAATAGAACCAAGGACCTCCCGAAGAGCCTGGCTAACATTTCGATACTCCATCCGTTCATCGTCGCGTTTTGCGATGGCTTCAGCGGTAGCATCATTTGATACGACTTCTCCAGTTGTCGGTGCTTCGTCACTCTCATCGTCCGGGGTAATCAAGATGCTCTTTCGGGTGCGTCTGCGATGCTCTTTCTCAAGGTTGTTGAGCTCTGTAGCACGCTTCACAACAATTTTTATTTGCCGTAGAGTCACCAGTTTATCCCCAAGGACTTCAATTTCATCCGTCATCGCTGTTGGTTCGTTGATGAGCTCAAATCCCCGTGCATACGCGGTGAGTGCGACAGTAACTAGCTTGGCCAATACTGAGGTGTGCACAAATCGGCCGCACTGAAGCTCGAATTCAGCCAGTAATTCAAGGTCTGGAGATTGTACGACGATGGTTCGGAAGAAGAACCGTGCATCCGGGATTAAATCTCTGTTTTGTGACGCACAGTACGAGGGCATTATGCTGCGATGCCCTGTAGTTAAAGTCAGGAGAAACATTGCCCCTCTCCGAAGTCGAACTTTGTCTCCAACGAAGGTGCACTGCGCATGCCTTGCAGCGAGACTCGTCATAACTTGTGAGCATAACATTGTTACCATGGATATAGTCGTCGGATCCAAGAGTTGCATATTATCCATGCACAACCAGGCTCCAGATGAGGCTGTGGCCTTGATGAAATTTGCCAGATCGTCAAATGATAATTTCCGGTTGGCGCACTGGAAGGTGACGTACAGTCGACCACACAACCGAGAAAACTGGTGACAAATTGTAGACTTGCCGATTCCAGCAGCGCCCTCTAAACAAACGCATTTAATCATCGTGCTTGCCGCCTGTGCAATCGCATGGTAGCAACGCAGTGTTAGAGGAGTCACTAATATTCCGTTCGATCCATTGCCTAAGTACTCAAGGCCATAGGGTAAATATGACGATGACAACACCGTCACACTCAACACGCTGTCAATAAAATAAAAGCGTGGCTGAGAAATCCATGTTAAACTAGGCGGATGACGCGGTGGTGCGACTTCTTGGCTTTTCCGACGCATTTCACGGGAGCTGTCACAATTCTCTTCGACCCACATTCCTCCGAGTTCTCTAAGGACTTCGCAACTGACATCCCGTAGCTGTGTCAGCAAAAGTATCACATTTCCGAGTGCTGCTTTGGCATGTGGGTATGCAGCTACCTTAATCTCTCTGCTAACAGCATCGAGATTCTGGTAGAGACTATTTGTAAGCTCCGTCCAAGCTTTTCGCTGGTTAAGGTCTTGATAGGCTTGCTCCGACTCGATTGTCCATACGTAGTGAACCGCTGCTAGAAGAGATTGTTCAGGCCAGATCAAGCACCACTTACGAAATTCTTTACGAGGAAGGTCACTGCAAGCTGCCCGGATGGAAGCGTGGAGAATAGTTGACATAGACGACTCCACTTTTGCCAACCACACGGGCATCGGTACATCAGCTGTGACAATCGGAGAGCCAAGCGGAAATGGCTCACCTGCAGAGCTGAGCAATGCAGTAATTTCTTGTGCTGCATTTGTTTGAACGCCACTGATCCCTGGAAAGCATCGTGAAAGGGCTTTCCAAAGCGTGGCATCTCCCGGAACCCCTGCTAAGGCCAATGCAGTAACAAGTTCAGCATCTGAAAGGAAGTAAAATCGAGCGAAACTCGATCGTTTGTTCTCAAAGCCCACCTGAACGCCTCCTTTCACTATTTCCAGAAGCTCCCGGCATCGGTTCAAGTCTGATATTAGCGCTGTTGACGGGGAAGGCGGCGCTATACTTAAGTCTCGCACTGTCGTCGCCCGTGGGAAGTACGCTTTACAAATTGGCTGGTTGAGAATCGTGGCATGGATCGAACGGTAGAGCCGAGCTGCTTCAGCAAAGAACTGAGACTCTTTTGATTCTGCCTCAACGATACCCGCCGCAAAAAGTGGTGTCAGTTTGCGCCATAATTGTTCGATCAGTTTGAGCATCTCAACAATCCGCCCTGTGTCGGATGCAAATGTTTGCCATAGTGCGATATCTTCAATGAAAGGTCCGGCATGAGCCATACATGATAGAGTTTGCAGCCGTAGGAGGTGATCTTCCATTATTGAAACGATACGTTCAGCACATATTTTACCGAGGACGACATGCCACGCTTCAGACTCCAGATCTTCTGTAGTAATGAAAGGAGCAAGCACTGCACTCGAAGAAAAATGATGCTTAGATGCTACAAGTTCAAAACTTGTTGCCTCCCATTCGTCCCCCATTTCATTCAGTGCTCGTTCAATCTGCTGTTCTTGTGTTGCATTGCTGCTAATGTCGACTATCTCGTTGACCATTTCAAACGCTCCGTTCTCGAGTAGTTTCAGCAACGTGATAGTCTCGTCGGCGATGAAATCAAGTCCAATTAGCGCCGACACCGCTTTCATGTGCCGCTCTTTCATGGCTGGATTTTGAATCGCTACAATCAGCCGGACATTCTCCCTAAAGTCTGTCATTTGCTTTCGTACTGTTTCAGCTGTGATCGCAGCTGCAGCGGAATTCAATAGCAGCACGCTTGACACGTTCGCAACCACTGTGAGCATTTGCTGTAACGTGAGCAGACCTTCCTTCCCCGGTAGGTCAAATACGTTCCCGCGCAACCATCTTGAGTTCATCTCGCGGAACTCTCTCACTGTTTTCCATAGTTGTTCGTACGGCGCCATCTCTTCGGCGATATCGTCGAGCTTGCTGAAATCAGTAGGTTTCCACTGCAATTTCTGCTCTTCTTTGACAATCGTCTCCATAGCCTGACGGAAGATGTACATATTATCCTTCATCTTCGCGAGTTGGACAACGTACGTAGCTGCATGCCGTAGATCTCCCTTCTTTGCAAACCCTCGAACTTCCCCTTCGAACTCATCAATTTCCGCCTGAAATCGCGATCGTTTTGCGATAAACATGGCTTCAATCCTTGCGCGCTCATTTATAAGCAGTGTTTCTGCTTCTTTCAGTAACTTTTCGATATGGCTTCTCCATTTCACGGTTTTTGCCGTCGATGACAGTAAATCTACAGAGAGCCGAAATCCTGTCACGGATGTCGATGAAGCATCATTGTCATCGTTCAGCTCGCTGGTGGGTGCGTCTAGCGGGGAATCGATTGCAATGCTGCCAACGTGCATGCTCTCCCGCTCAAATAGCAAGAATCGAAGACGCTGTTTGATGGCGTTGCCTTTCTCTTGAAGTTCTTGCAACTTTGACGTCTTGAGTGAATACACAAATGCCTCCGAATCTACCAGCTCGTATAAGTCCAGAGGTTTCTTCGCCAATCGAGCTGCTATTTCCTTATATTGCTGTCGTAGCTCAGAATTCATCCGACCAGTTCGCTGCTCAAAGGCTTGAAGTAAACGAATTGTCCATTGAGCCAACTCTGAGTGCAGCTTTGTGTTGACACGTCGGCAATCAACGGAGAAAAGACCCAATTGTTGGGAATGCCTATTGTCAATTGCAAGCTGCATCGCAGTGGTTTGCACTCGTTCCATCTCGGCGCGATAGCTTTCCAGCTCACCATTTTCCTCAAGATCAAAACAGTCAACCGAGCTCACATAGCGGTGCGTTAGTGCAAAACCGTCATAGTCAGTTTGCAACTTTCGCAAGTGCAGTAAGTTCTGCTCGATGATTGCACGAATGCGAATCGTAACCACCACGATGTCATCTTCTTGTGATGCTACATTCCACAAGAATGGCGACGAGGAATTAGGTAGTGCCAGTGGCTCATCAAACTGCGTCTCTATCCGACCAAGGTTGTAAAATAACTTCGGTATGTTGTGGAGAACGTTCAGCAGACGACTCGGGATATCCACCAAAGGATCACGAAACTGTAAGCGCAACATACTTGTCAGAAACAAAATGACCAACCAAACTGCTAAAGATAATTGCTCTCGGCGAGGGAACTTACTTGGATTTGACCGTCCTGCAAAGTCAGGGTGGTCAGCAAGCCGGAATATGCTGGTCGTTCTCGAACTCGGAGATTGGAGTCGCTGTCTTGGCTTTCTTCATACATTCCCCCGAAACGCTCGAAAAATTTGACGTAAGCTTGGATAGATTTCATGATAAGTGAGCGGATCTGAAGTGACATGACTGCTGCTACCGTATCAAAAAGGTGACGCAAGCGGAAGTTAACTGCTGCCTCAGATGTATGAATCGAAAACGTCTCGGCTCGGATTGCACTCTCGAACATCACTTTCGTTTTTGTGTACCAATTTTCCATCACGAAAGATTTCATTTTGGCGGAATAGGCAAGTTGGGCTCGTTCGAACTCGATGATATCCATCGGTTTGATGGCACCACTTAGGCCAGGTAGATCGACAAGGGAGACGGAATTGTGTACATCGTGCCACATATACCGAAGCGCCCGAACCTGCGGGTTTGATAGAACCAACAGGGACATCAGCTTTGCATGCACACGCTTTCGGCGGACAAACTTGCCGCGCGTTCCCTCCGATCGTGAAGACCCAACGCTTCTTGATTGTGTCGCAGTCGTGTTCTTCAAACGTTTGGAAATGCCGGTAGTTGCAATCCGACCTCTTTTCACAACCAGAGCTTTTAAGTCCCCAATACAGCCGTTGGGTCCGTCGCTACTCCCCCATTTCCACTTCGATGGGAGAAGGGCGTGCACAGGCACTCCTTGTGGAATGCCGAGACGCTCACAAGACGTCACGCGCATGAGCAAATAGTTCAGAATTGATTTCTTGGCACTCGCGTAATAATTGTCGACAAACTCTAGGTGAGCGACTTCCATGACTTTTTCCATATGTTCACTCGACGGGCCCACGATATACTTTACAGCGGAAGACACCACTCTCGTCTCTAGATCAGTTGGAAGCGGCGCGAGATAACACCGGTCGATGAGCTTATCGTCAGACAAATACTCGAAGTATCGTTGTTCTGATGTAGAATCTGAGACCAATTCTTTCCTTCGCTTTGGCTGCAAAGGCCTGATGACTGGCTTCTCAACGAACACCAGTCCCCCCATCAGCTGACCCGGGTATCCGAACTGGGAAGCAGACTTTTCAGTCATTAAAAATGCCGCAGTTTCGGTGAAATTGGATCCAATTCGATTCGAAGGGAGTAAGCAGGACAAGTTCTGGTCAAGTTCAACACAAAGTGTGCGGCTCAGTCGATCAAAGAGCTGCGGAACTCGACTCTCTTCTGTTTGTTCTTGCACCGTAATCGTGTCGTCTCTAATGTCTCTTTCTTCGGGTAGTGCTTGTGATGGCGGCACAGACATGTTGATGCGGCTGGTTAATGGGCTTGCTGACCTTTGATAGCGCTTTTGCAGTTGAGTTGAGCGAGGGGGCGGCTTGTTTTCTAACGCGTTTGATCCAAAAGATGTCGCTGGTGGTCGCGCAGGTGGCCCAAACGAAAAGTCAGGGACCTCCTTAGAGCGGTCAAGAACGGGATTAAGCTGGATCGATGGAGAAAAGTTCGGGCCTGACAGAAAAGAATATCTGCGCATAGACGTAAATCCGCACAACTGGTCATTATCCCCAAAAGACTGCGCGCATGTTGCATACTACATGAACTTACTTTGCTTTTGGTGTTTGAACGGATTTAAGGGCAGCTTGAGCACGCAAGTTTCGCTTGACAACACTCTCCCCAGTTCTGATTTCGTACTCAATTCGTGGAGAAGAACGCTAGAATGCGACCCAGTTTAGGAAAGGTATATCGAATTCAAATCCTGTGCATGTACATACCGAATCACGCGGGAGGAGATGGCGCTGGATAACTCGATCTGCACATACAATGACTCCGACACCAATATTCAGCTCCACCTAGTCAACCGAAAACACCATCGGTGAGTTGTCATGAGGAAATCAGCAATTAGTGTGGCCACACGTACTCTGCTACATTGACTCATAGCGTTCCCCAGCTTGTGGGTCACTACTGTCAACCATTCTTGAGCACGTGCTGCGTCGACTGAGCTTCCACAACAAGAAGCCATCTCCACGAAACTAAACGCAAACACTTCTCCGAGCCGGACTAGACTGGCAGCTCTGTTACGCCCACCAGCTATATCGGACCTAGACGTAGTTGGAGGCAGAACCGAAGCCAGTGCTGGGTCAGGTACTTCCGAGTCGACCTGGATGTAGAACTTGCTCAGGAACTGCTTATCAGGCTCTGCGAAACGCGTATGACACCCCAGTAAGTCATTCATTCGATTGTAGCAGGAACTCTTTCTCTTCACTCACCAAACAAAGTGATCCGAATGCCCAAAGGTTGAACTCGCAGATAGAACGTCCCGAAGCCGGGAATTGAAGCAGGCATTTCCATGGCAATCTAAAATGCACAAAAACATTCAACGCGTAATGCATTAGCCAGCGTCATCCAAGAATTCATAAGAGTCGCTGTCATAACGCACTTGGGTCTTCACCCAGTCGCACAAAAACTTCCACACAAGCGAGCACTCGTGTGTTGTCATGGGGACTGCCATCATGAGTGACTGTGGGGTCTTCGGCGACAAAGTCGGCACCTGGAAACTGCGTGGCGATGCCACTTGTGCTGGAAGTCGGAGAATGGGATTCGCCTCTCGCGGATTCACCGGCGGGAGCGATCCAGCAGGACTAACTCCCGGTAAAGCTCCACGGTCGGCAGAACTTCCTTCATGGCGCGAGTGGCTTCGCGGAGACAATGCCGCGAATATCTCCGGCTCGCGCACAACTTCATTGTTCGGGAATTCCATGGCATCTCCCAACGAAGAACGCACCAACAGGTCAAGAGGTCAAGGGTAAGTGACCCTTCAATGTGTATTGCAGACAGAAGGTATCTTTGTCTGTCGTTACATAAGGTATCCCTCGGACTGTGCGAGTGCATGCGCCGAGCGCTTGGCGTCGTTGAACAGGTCGTTGGTCTCCTCGATGTCGTCCACCGCCACCTCCGAGCGGCCTTGCGTCTCTGAGAGGATCCGGGAGGGCGTCAGAAGCTGGACGCTGTATCGCAGCGACGTCTGTGAGCCGATCTCGCCCAGACGCACGGTGGCGTCTTCCATGAGCTTGATGCTTTCTGCCTCAGCACGGATCTTAATGATCTGCACCATTTCCTCCACGGAGTACGGCATCGTGCGGATGATAAGCATACGATCCAGCAGATCAAGCGGCACGCCGTGAGGAGACGACACGTCAGTGCCGCGGATCTGGCAGACGCCGCGGTTGGTAGCAAACACGACAATAGGCGCCAGCGTCGACTCCAGCGCGCGGTTCAGGTACGTGAAACACTCAATGTCCAGCATGTGAACCTACAGACATCGTGCCAAAGAATAGTTAGTATCACGTTCCTCAATCTCACACACCGCACGATTTCACCATACCTCGTCGACGAAAAGCACACCGGGCACGAGCTCCGCGACACCTTGGTCGATGTATCTGTTGACGACCTTGTTGATCTCGGTTCGGAGCTTCTCCGTGATCTCCGTCTTCTTGGGCTTCATCATCTGTCCCATCATGGACATGATATCCTGTCCGCCTTGCGGGCGCGCGTTGGCAATGTCCAGGTCATGCAGCGTCACGTCCTGAATCAGCTCCTTCTTCTTGTGCACGTCGCCCTTGGGAATGGGGACGTACTCCTCCGCCTCCAGGTCGTACTCGGTAGCGTAGGCGTCGGAGCGTCCGACGCGCTTGACGCTGCCGTTGTTGGCTTCAATGTAGATGACGTCGCCCACCGACACCTTCTCCTTCTGCAGCGACTCGTAGATGCTGGGGTCGAGCCGCAGCTGCTTGGAGCCCTTGGTGGTCTTGAGCCCCACGATGACGTGGGAGATGGTCTTGCCGTAGCCGCCCAAGGGGTTCTCCGTCTCCTCGGGGGTCATCTCCGTCACCTCTCCCTCGTACACCTCCTTGCTCTCCTTGATGCGCAGGCCGATGGCGCGGCGGAAGTTCTCCATCAGGATCTCCGTCTTCTTGACCTCGGACGAGTACACCTCCGACCCCACCATGGGGCAGAACGGCACCTTGGGTCCCAACTCTTGGGAAATGCCCAGCGCCAGCGCCGTCTTGCCAGTGCCGGGCGCTCCCGCGAGCA
>JAHQIV010000452.1:0-20833 GCA_030463285.1 Phytophthora europaea
CTGCGCCGGCGCCTTGAAGCCCTGCTTCCAACGCGCCGCCTGGGACGCGTACGTCGAGTCGGACGCGGGTCGTCGCTGGCTGTACATGCCTGCAGCAAGGCCGAAGGAAGGCTAATGAAGCGGGGGAGGTAAAGAATGCGGAATGGGGCTCTATGACTGGTTGAAAACGTTTCAGCCAATCCCGGAGCGCCAAAAACTGATACACAAGTGATGACAGGCGACGCACATGGACTACCGGGGTATCTAATCCCGTTCGCTACCCAAGCTTTCGTTTCTCAGTGTCAGTATATACCCACATTTTTTCAAAACTGATAAACTGGAGTATAAATAGAGGATACCATGGGGACAGCAGGTGTCTGGTAGCAACAACTTGTTACTAACAAGCATGAGGCGGCGGCGACATCTGCAAAGTGTGATCCGCCGTGCCTCGAAAGAACGAGATAATGCTGCACATGTAGTAACCTGCAGTGCAGGACCTGCACCGTGCAGCTCTGCCCGCCGGCTACTTCGCCCTAGAAGAGGCCTCACTTGCCTCACAGCTGACCAAGGTGTCGGTGGAGATGAGTCCAGGACATGTATTATTAATAATTCGTACTTCGAAGTATTATATACATGTACAGTATTATACCTCAAGACGCGAAATTTTACTCGTACTGCTTATTGGCGACTTTCGAGTATAGTTATGAGACGACAGAATCCTACTGGACACAGCACTACGATCATCAGAAGAAGAGCGCGCTCTTCTGGCGGTCTACCGAGCGAACGTTGGGCCGGATTGGGGGCGGCAGCGCATCGAAGTCCGTTGCTTGGCTTGCCACGCTTGAAACTGCACTGCTGTCCGCCGCCTCACGCTGGGAAAATTGTCGCGGGGTGCGGGCGTCGCTGTCGTGGGCCTCCGTCTCGTACGTCGATGCTGGCTCGCTCGTGCCGTCGAAGTCGTCCAAGGAGGTGAAACTTGACTGCGAGAAGAGCGTCTGCCTCTGCGAGTAGTTGGAGACGGAAGACGGGCCGTGTCGCTTGGTGTCTGCTGCTCGCTGACGCAGCGCGTGCTGGAACCTAGCACCGGCCTTCCTCCTGGACGCGTTCGAGTCGACGACACTGAGCATGTCGAGGTCTTGCAGCAGCTGTCCGAGGCAAACGCGGTGCTTGAGCTGCGCGACCTTCGGCTCCGTGAGCGAGGCGCTACCGACGCTCAACAAGACGTGGTCGCGAGATACTTGGCAAGATGTGAAGAAGTGGAAACGGAGGCTGAAAAACGGAGACTCCAGATACTCGTCCCAAATGCAGCCCTCTTCTCCAGCATCAGAGGGCCCGCTTTGAGTGCTGGTGAGGCTTGACATCCCATCAGACGCTGCAGCCTCCTGCGCACGCAGTACGTTGTCGGCTGACTCTTGTGTTCGCTTCAAAAACTGCCACACTGTCCCACTCAGCGTAATGCTCTGAGCTGAGTACTGGCACTTGCCGAAGTCTCCTGTCTCGACCTTGACTTTAGGGGGTTCGTTCGGTTCATCGGTGACGACTGATACCGAGAACGGAGTGAGAGTTTGCCCTGGCTCCAACTGGAATACGTTTGATGGGACTTCGACAAGCACGCGTACCGACGGGTTCTTTACGGCAACTTTCAAACGATCGCTTGGCAATTCTACTTCGTCGTCTGGGCCATTGTCCTGGATCGAGTCGAGCAGAAATCTTGACAGTACTAAAGCTCCGTTTTCGTGAGTTCTTGTCAAAGTTGACGGTGAAGATTCGCTCACATTTTGTGAACTAACCGGAACGCCATCACTTGAAGACAAGGCTGTCAAATCGGTGAGGGGGATCGTGACCGACCCGGCACATGGGCCTTTGCTAGAAAAGTCTCTCGCCTCGACGAACAATCGGCTCATGAACCCACTCGGAAGCACACCACGAAAGATTACACCTAGCACATCAAGATTGGTGGCGACATACGAAAGCAGTTTCGTTGCTTTCTCGTAGCGATTGTCCAACCGCGTCAGTTTGTTCTGCAAGTAGGTACCATCGCGCAGCTCGGCCAGATTTGCGAGGCCAACAGAGCTCGTATCCATACTTCTGCGAATGATACGCTGCAACGCCTTGTAGTACGTCGCCGCTCCCTCGCACAGATCGAGGCGGAACGTAACATCTACCAGCGAAATGGACACGTCCACAGGGTATTCTTTGATCTGCTCGATTGTGTCCACGATCGGTGCAAAATGGGACGACGATCCTGGACCTCTACGAAAAGGTGATTCGGACACTGACGACAGCAACTGAATGCTTTGGCCCCACAATTCGCTCGCGAGCGCTTTTAAATGTGGTGTTTGGTGGAACTGCTCGAAGTAGCTGATTAGGTTGCGAATGCACAATCGGGGCGTTTCCACCTTGCCAAACAGGGTCTTGTTGTTATTGTGTGTGTCGACGAATGTCTTGAAAATGCTGCACAAAACCTCGGCCTCATCGTCTGAGATGGCCATGATCTCACGCGCCATCTCCGATAAATTCTGGTCCGTAGCACGCTTAGCCTCAGTATTCGAGTTGTTCAACGCAGCATCGTAAACCGCCAGCTTTCGTCCACTGATCTTGATTTCACCGGAAAGCACAACCTGAGCTTCGCGGCGCTGGATCAGCGGTCCAAGCTCTACGCAAAATAATCGCTGAGCGGCACCCCTCACGACCGAAGGCAGCATTCGGTTAATAAACATCTTCATGATCGTATCGTGGTCCTTGCCACGCTTTGTTGAGTTGATATCCCTCTCGTAATACACGAAACTCATCAGTTTGACGTCCAACTCCTCTTGGGGGACAGTCCACCCCGATATCGAGTCAAACACGAGCGGAATGTCAGCCACTAACTGCGCCTCCACATTTAACTCATCGCAATGAAAACTTGGCAATCGACCTTCTGTCGCTAATGTAAAGTTCATCACGCGGATCTTCAGACCATGTGTGGACGGCGTCGAAATATGCAGGGACAAGTGTGGGGCTGTCGACCTCGTCTCGATCGAGAACTTCGCCTGAAAAGATGGAATCCAGATGTCCCCGACACCGACATAAATACCGTCACTCCCAAAGCGCAGTGGATATCCTTCAAAGTCCGGCAAGTAATGTTCTTGCTTTGACTTCTCCACATTCTCGCTCAGTTGCGTGAAAAGGTGACGCAGTTCAATATACTCAGACCACAACGTGTGGTTCTCTGGTTGCAATCCCTTCTTGTTCTCACGCATCTTTTCGAGCCTTTCCTTGATGCTTGCACGCTGCCTAGAGAGGATCTCAATTCGTCGGTAGTTCGAGCTCTTGGCCGCGTTCCACGCCTTCACCTGAATTTTCTTCCGAGCGTCCACACACTGATGCACCGTTTCCATCACCTGCTTGATCTGGTCAAACCGGGTCTTCCTGTCAAACGCCACATTGTCCGACAAAATCCCCAGCGACGGGAGCACCGCTTGCTCCACGTGCTCGATATAGTCCTCCATCGGCACAGTCGACTTGCTCTCACCAAACACTTCAATACACGCTTGCACCAACAATGCCGCCTCTTGAGCACCACGTGCACTCACCAGCAAACTATCTTGCAACATCAAGTACCGAGCGATATGCTTCTCCGTGTACTCCCCGAGAGTCTCCTTGACCACCACCACGCGTCGGAATGCCAGCTCCACCGGCATCTCCACACTCGCCAGTGTCATCTGCGCCATCTCCAGGGTCGAGAACCTTCTCGTCTGTCCGTTAACGCCCACCAGCACGTCGCCGACTTGCACGAGTCCCGACCTCTCCACCTCCCCCGGGGGTCCTCTCTTGCCCTTGTCCACACTGCGCTCAAACCCGTTCACAACGACCTGCCCCCTCTCCAGCGCCAATCGCACCCGGAAAGGCCTCGAGCTGCATTGAATCCGCACCACACTCCTGTCACTGTCACCACTATCAAAGTCTGCGTCCGACAGAGCGGAACGGCGTCGTATTGACGGGGTCCGTCTCCCTGGCGACGGCTTCTGCTGTGCAGAGCTCAGAGTCTGGGCAAAGGCGAACGGAGACTGCATCTGGGACTCTTCCGACGACGTCCCAGTCTCCAAAAAGCCGGCAAAGCGCCGCCTCGTCGTGGGAGACAGCGCCTCGCTCAGCAGACTCCGCCCGCGAGTGAACAGCGGCAGCTTGGACGGGTCCATTGCTGTGTGACTTTTTTGGACTCAGATCGCTCGGTCTGATTACGCGTAACGGCTGTTGACTTGACCTCACTATAGAGACCATAACCTTTAGCACAAAAGACTGGTGGAAGATGAGTGAGGAGGTGTCGACGTACTTGCTGCTGGTGCTGCGCGGACTGGAGTTCCTCGTGGAGGAAGAGATCCGCTCCAAGCTGCAGGTGCGCGCGCGCGACTATTTATTGTGAATTGTGAGGTGGAATATTGTATCATTGATAACCCGTGGGTTGGGTGGGTGGTGCACAAGGTGGAGAGTCTGGAGGTATGCAGCGTGCAGGAGAATCCTCGGCCGCCGTACATGCAGGTGATGCAGGGCCAGGCTGCAGTGGGCAAAATCATTCTGCGGACCAAGTCGTCGGCTGCGGAGGTTCAGGAGCTGCGGTCTGTGCAGGCGACGCTGGCGCTGCTGGCCAAGAGCGACGAGATCGACACGGAGAGCGACGCTGGTGTCAAGCAGATTGGGGTGAGGAGAGTCTTACTCAGTCGAATTAGACGGTGATGGGGTTTCACTAACGGATGTGTTGGTGTGGTGCAGCAATCGCTGGTGGGGGCGGATTGGGACTCGGCCGTGAAGCTCTGGAAGCAGCACGCCGTACGCCCCGTGGAGGACGACAAGATCACGTTCCGCGGCTCGTGCGTGCGTGACGGAAAACACGCTTACAACTCGCAAGTGGTGGCGGGAGAAGTGGGCGCGCGCGTGATTGAGAAGTTCGGCTGGGGCGTGAACCTGACCGAGTTCGACGTGGAGGTGGTCGTGGTTATCTTCTACAAGTTCATGGTGGCGGGCATCGCGTTGGCCGACCCACGCAAGATCCAGTTCCGCAACCGACTGGCGAATGAAAGTCGCAGTGCGCTGGCCGACTCGCAGTACGTCTCGACGCTGCGTCCAAGCACGGCGTATCTGATGCTGCAGCTTGCACAACACAAGTTCGGAGACGTGGTGTTGGACTCCATGTGTGGAATTGGTACTCTCCCGATTTGTTCTGCTGATTTCACGAACGACGGCGTGTATGCTCTCGGCGGTGAATTGGACGAGCTGCCGGTGGGCAAAGCCGGTCAAAATGCGGTCACTCGTCCTCGCCCCGTGGACATTGCGCGCTGGGACAGCACGCGGTTGCCCCTGCGCAGTCACAGTATCGATAGGATCATGATCGACATGCCGTTTGGCGTTCGCTGCGGCAACCAGCGCCAGAATAACAAGGTTCGCCCCGTTACTCGCTTTGGTGCACCCAAAGTATTTCAAAAATGCTTACTGTGACTTGCTTGTTGATGCTTTAGATGTACCCCAAGGTGTTCAAGGAGCTTCTTCGCGTGCTGCGACCTGATGGACGAGCTGGTAGGGTCCGATTGTCCAGGTTGTCGGCACTTTTAGTTTGTTTGCTAACATCAGTGTGTCTCTGCTGCAGTGCTGCTAGTTATGTCCAAGAAGCTGTTCAAGGGTGTGGTCAAGGACCTACCGTTCCGTGTTGTGGCTGAGCACATGGTGAGCATCGGCGGACTCGGTGGAGGCATCTACGTTATCGAACCTGCTGCGTCGGTCCCACCTCACCTCAAAGTGACCTCAACCATCGGCCAGAAACGTAGTGTCAGCAGTGTTAGCTCTTAGGATCCTCTGCTACAAGTTGAACAAAGTTCACCTTTAGATACCCTGTGAATAAGCACAACATATTGTATTTCGCGCCTAATAATGGTGGTGTAGTGGCGGGCTAGTGAGACCAAGCCTTGCCCACTGCACTGGGCCGCACAGAACGTGAGGCCAAGCTGGCATAGTGTAGTGGGTTCCGATCTTGAACACACGCTAGGGAAGCTGGCGCTTCCAGGTAAACCTTCTTCTATTGCTTGCCTGCTATGAACTAGGTTGTAAACTAAACTCGTCTTGCTCTATAGGTGTCTATCTAATGTCCTCTAGCAATGTCGGAAGGTTCTTCGTCCTCTAAGCGTCTATACCAGCTTGGCCTCACGTTCTGTGCGGCCCAGTGTTAGTGGTCAAGGCTTGTCCTCATACCCGCCACTGCACCGCCCCGTCAAGCCTTGGCCACTCCGTATTCTGGCCAGGTTGCGCGAATGTTGCACGAAGGTAAAAGCTGCCGTGATAATCACTCTGGATGATCATGCAGACAACTTCAACTTAGTGCAAATCTTGATGCCCGTTCAATGTGCTTTGACAGCCCTGTATCTGCAACACGGGCTACATACGCGCGCAGCAAGACTGGAATATCCTTAAATAAGGATCGAAATGTTTCCCAAGAGTCCTCGATTGGCTCTAAACCCTTCCAAGCCACTAGAATCTGGTAATCCTTTTTTCTCGGACACGAGCGGTGCTTCTTCAGGTCGGATACAACCAGGACAATTCCTTGGGACGCTACGTGCTCTCGAATTTCTTCTGTCACCTCAAAATACTTATCGGCATAGTAGTTGAGCCTGGATGCATGCACGTCCATTTCAGCCCCCGTAACCAGGTGTTTGACCACAAAATAATGCGTGTCTGCACCCACGACTTGGTACGGACCGATCCATGTGACTAACAACTTGTCTTGGTGCTTCTGATCAACTCTCGATCTGAGCACATAGTCTCCCACACTGAAATTTGCTTTCCTTGCGCCCCGTTGTCCTTTCTTGTTGCGCTGGGTCTGCCGGTCTCGTTCTGCGTCAGCTGCACGGTGCATAGCGTAGACGCTATCTCGCAGAGTTGAAAGCTTTTGCGCTATCAGTTCCGGTTGTTTAGTCAGTTCTAGTATTTCTTTCTGCTCCAAGTCGACGCAAAAGTCCAACGGGCTTGGCAGTGGTAGAGCATAGAAGAGCCCCACAGGCGCCTTGTTGCCCAATGAAGGCAGGGTGTGTGGTTAATAGCTCTGAGTAGTGGGACAAACATTACCAAAATTTATAAAACAATTTTTTTTTTAATGTTCCAATCACGTATGCCCTTTTTATACTCCAGACACATCACTCTGAGAACTTGGATAACGTCACGATTGACCCGCTCAATGCTGCCATTAATCCACGGACTGTAGGCCACAGTAAATCTCTGCTCACTTTTGAGCCGCTTACAGACTTCTGATAGTACGTCATTTTTGAAATGGGTGCCCTGATCACTGATCCAAATCGGCGGGATACCAAATCGACCATGCCAATCTAGTATAGCCGCAACTGCTACTGCACTTGTAGGCGTGGCACATGGCACTAGCTCAGAGTAGTGCGTCGCATGGTCTTTCAAAACTAGCAGGTACTTGTCATCGCCAAAGGACTCACCTACCGCGAGAAAATCCCAATACAACGCACCATTTCGCTCATGACAACGAAAAGTTTCGCTTCATGGACGTTGCACGATCTTTCCACCTTTGACATGCATGCACAATAGGCAGGAAGTCAGGAATTTGTCAACTTTTGATCGTAAGTGGTCCACATGAAACTGACGCTGAAGTTGCTCCATCATTGCAGCGCGGCCGCGATGGCCTTGCGCGCCGCAATGCGCGATAATCATTAGCCGTTGCCTCAGATCATTGCATTGGCTAGGGATCCATAGTCTCTTCTTGTGGTACCAGCCTTTGCCTGACTGGCCTTTAACCAGGAAGTCGCTTGCTACCGTGTGCACATATCGTTCCTGGGCTGAGATAATTTCCTCCAGCGTAGGCCACGTGAAGGTCGAGTCGTCAAACGGTCGGATAGTCACTTTCTTGGTGGTTGCTGGCTCGTCACTAGGTGCATTGTGCTCGCGCCGTGTTAACGGGGTCCTGTCTGCCTCCCCGCTTCGGCGCTTGCATCGGGATCGTGGGGTCCTGTCTTCCTCCCCTCGACGGCGCTTGCTCTCTGAGCACTGGGTCCTTTCTTCCTTCCGACGCCCCCGCTTGCGGAGCACCATAGCTCTTAAAGCAACAGTGTCGCTGTGGTTACCAGCCCACCTCGAGATCATATCCGCCCACACATTACTTGTTCCTTCAATATGTTCGATGTGGTAGCGATATTCCATAAGCTTGACAGCCCACCTGAGCAACTTGCCTCGAATATGCTTTTTTACTTCCTTACCCGGAGCAAAGACTTAGATCAGGTTGCGATGATCGCAAAACATTCTAAATCCTTGTGGGCGAAGTAGTAAATGGTTTAGCTGGTCGCACGCACAGATAATCGGGTACGCTTCCTTTTCTATCACGCTCCAATTGCGTTTAGAACCAGTGAAGGTACCGCTGACACACACCAGCAGTTCGTGTTGCTGTCCGCCACGGACTTTCTAGGTCGCCACTCTCGTACTTGTGTCACGATCAAACCGTAACCGACGTCAGAGGCATCCGTGATGAGGCACATCACGGCGTCTGGATCGGGGAACGCCAGTGTCGCCGCGCTCTGAAGTTTGGTTTTGAGTGCATTGAATGCGTGTCGGCCACTGTTCCCCAAATCTAATCCAATGCCTGATGCAACTCGTTTCGTGCGTCGTGCTGCAGTTGCGAGCGCATCGTCCAATTATTCCTGAAGCGGCTTAGCCACTCTTGCAAAGTCAATCACACTCTCGCGCATCCAATTAGCCGCACATAAAAACTGTTGTAGCTCGCCAGCATTGGTCGGGTAGGGTAGCATGGTCAGCGCCTTGATGCGCTCCGGATCGTGGCTAACACCCCTCCCTGATTTTATTTTACCTCACCATTTCACCTGTGGTTCGTACAGACTCGACTTTGTGACACTCAACTAGAATCCGAAGAAGTCAAGAAGCTCAAACAGTCTTTCCAGCTTAATTAAGTAGGTCTGTACATCCGTAGCGTAGAGCATCAGATCATCAATCCACACCAGGAGGTGATTGTGCATCAGCTCCTGTAAGCACTTCTCAACAGTAGCTTGAAAGAAAAGTGCGGCATCGCAACACCCCTGTGGTACACGTCTCGGCGTGTAAATCTTGCGATCCGTCATGTACGACAAGATCTCTTGACATGCTTCGTCTAACGCGATCTGCCAATACCCCTTAATAAAGTCAAATAATCCGAAGAATTCGCAGCCTTTAACCAATTCCAAGTCAACCTGTGGGTTGGGCATCACGCCAGCAATACCTTCAACTTGGATGTTGACCGGCTTGTAGTCTGCGGTCTGGCGGTAGCCTTCGGAGCCGGACTTCCGTACAGGCAGGGCAGGGCACGCCCACCTACTGTTCGGATTTTCGTAGATCCACCCAAGCTCCTCTAGCTTTTGGTTGAACTCCTCCATGAAATGTCTGACCTCCGGGGGTATTTCCTTGCCTTGCACTTGTAAGGTTTCGCCCCCGGTTTCAGCCGAATTCGCATAGGCGGAACTCTTGCGGGTGGGTCTCGACCCAACTGCGCTCTCCACAAGTCAAAACGCGTAGCGATTCTGTGTAGTTCACAGAGGTATTCCGCAGGAAAACCACGCACTCTGGTTTTCTCCACCATCGCTTGTATCAATTCCAAAAGTTCATCACTTAATTCAACTCGCGGATTGACCTCCGGCTCATCAAAATCATCACACTCCTCTTCTTTGCCCTGCAGGGCCAACAACTCGAGTTCTCTGTCCACGTCGATCCCCAACGCGACCAGAACATCTTTACCAAAAGAAATTCCTCTAGATCACCAGGCACAATCAGGCATTGCACGGGTGAACTAATGGAGACGGGCCCTGCTGCTGCCCTTAGCGTGACATGCACATCCACTGCTCGACTTACATCCATATTACCACCCATCGTAGCGCACGTAATGGGCGTCTCCAGCTGCACACACGCAATATCTGGACACACATCTTGCAACCGACAAAACACACGCTCACTCATGCTGGTTCTCGTTGCTCCACTATCTGCACAAAAAGGGACACTCAAAACATCTTCGAGCAGAACAGTCCCCCCCTCGGGCGGGAAGCACTCGCGAATCCTGCAGAGTCTAACCTTGTTTTCGTTGCTGGTATCCGGCTTGCAGTCTGGCTTTGTATTCTGCACGGCGTTTTTCTCTAATTGCCGCTTTATCAGCTTCGGTCGCTGTCGGACAGTTGATAAACTCGTGCTCTCCTTCACAATGAAAACACTTTTTAGAATGGGGTGGACGAGAAAAGTTGCGCTGATCTCCATGCCGGGGGGTACCACCAGCACTTCGTTTGATCCCCGTGGCGGCAACACCAACGGCATGCACCGTTATCTTGTTGTACGCTTTGACCGACCTTTCTTTGACGAAAGCTTTGTTTTGCTTGGCTTCCTTGGCTTTCACTTTCTTCACGGCTCTAGTTTTTTTCTCCAGCTCCAGTGCCAGATTGCTCACGACCGAGTACAGCTTGCGTACCGCCATTTGGCTCCCCACTGCGATAGTCGAGTTCATTCTTGGTTTTCTTTTTCAGGGCACCCGGCAGGAACTTCACCAGCACCTTACACTTGCGGTCGATACCTTCCTCGCCCAAGAAAAGGTCACTCACACCATTGCGCTTGATTATTTCGTTAGCTAGGTGAAAGTATGCCGTGACACGAGCCTCCACATCAGAGATGGTCAAGTCGAGCTTCAATTCATCACTGAACAGATCGTCCATGTCTGGAAGCTCTCTGTTCTTAAAGCTTGCTTTAATCTCCTTGGTCTTGTCCATGAGAATCTGGTCAGTCACATTCTCCAAATTAACATCCCAGCGCGTCTCACACATCGTCTCCAGTAGGTTTGAGTCGAACGAGTCTCGCACCGAACGTAGCCCGGCCTTGACGTCTTCATTAGCCGCCTTGCACCTCGCTTCAATGACTGCAGCGTACTCCTTTCGCAGCTTCATCCACTCCAACAACGCCTCCCGCGACACATCGGTAATCATCGGTGGGTTGACGATGGTGAAAATCGGTTGGGGTACACGAGATGTAGTCGTCGTCTTAGTCGTCGAAGTCACCGCACTCCCGTTTCCGATTTGCTTGTCGACGTGACGAGCATTCTCCGCTTCATTCACTTGAGTCGAAGCCATGATTGTTGTTTCAGTGTTCAGTCGCAACCTTTGCAACTACAGATATCTTTGTAGTGGGTTCCGGTCTTGAACACACGCTAGGGAAGCTGGCGCTTCCAGGTAAACCTTCTTCTATTGCTTGCCTGCTATGAACTAGGTTGTAAACTAAACTCGTCTTGCTCTATAAGTGTCTATCTAATGTCCTCTAGCAATGTCGGAAGGTTCTTCGTCGTCTAAGCGTCTATACCAGCTTGGCCTCACGTTCTGTGCGGCCCAGTGTTAGTGTTCAAGGCTTGTCCTCATACCCGCCACTACACAGAGACACCGAGGACGTCGGATCTCCAACGTTGGATGGAGACCTCGTAATAGGCAGGTATGTAGGAACTAGATCACTTCTACATTCTACTTGAGAGCAAGAGAGCAATACAAGGGAGTTCACCAGGAAGCGCCAGCTTCCCTCGTGTGTGTTCGGAGAAATCGAAACCCACTACAGGTGGTCACAACCAGCCAGTGATGGTCAAAAATACTTTGCTGGGTATTGCAAGAAACTGAAAAACTTCAAGTATGTAGTGCAACTACCATGCTCACCTCCAACACATACTGCAATACCCGACGAATTTCCAATACTACTGCAATACTTTGCTCCTTACTCCACTGATCCGCTGCTCTTCATCGCTCGAGACACCAAATCAGCGTTCCACAGAAACCGGTTGTGCTAAAGGAACAGGATCTTTTCGAAATTGACAGGTGTCAGTCGCTTCCTGGTTGATCGAAGCACGTGTTTCGCACTGCTGAACAGGCGCTCCACTGATGCAGCCTTTGAGGGCTCGCGCTTTTGTGGCCACCCGTGATGCCGACGTTGGCGCCAAAATGCTCGAGGTGTTCAATTAGAGGACGACCTTTGCGGAACGACTTCGAAAGGATTCTGGGGATCGCTGCAAAATACTTACTGCAATATTCAGCGTCGCTGCAGTATGAATTGCAATACCCACGAGTGCTTGCAGTAAAGTATTTCTCCCAGTATTGCAAAATGCCAATACCCGCAATACATTTTTGGCCATCACTGCAACCAGCGCTTTAATTCGATGGTGGGCTAGCAGGTCAGTTACGAAGTAGGGGGCTGCTGCACAGCCTCTCATGTGTTATTTGTTGTTGTAACTCACCAAAGTTTGCCCCATTTTAATCTTCAAATTTGTACTTCGAAGTATTGCCATCGTGGTCTTAGGATTGATGTATAGCCCCAGAGGTCTGCCAATACAATAAGAAATTGGATTGGTCGGAGCTCGACTCAATAATAAATATTTCAATTTTGAGCGAAACAATAATAAATATTGCCGCAATTTTTATGGTATTGGTACCGCCGACCCATACAAACCCCAAGTGACCCGCACATTGCCTCTGGCCTTTACACGCAATTTGGTGCCTGCTCTTGCGCAGTAAGACTGTTGTGCTACCAAAGGTTAGCGTCAAGAAGGCCAGACACTAGAATGCTGGATCACGAGCTTGCTTGTCCAGGAGAAAATCTCGCTAGGTGACAACCCCTCTTGGTTAGACAATACTATATTAGTATTAGTTTCAGTAGGAACGAGATACAACCCTCTCAAGGATAGCGCCTTGTGGCAGATCAGCCGCAGGCAGCCACGTTGGACGAGGACATCCAACCCAGCCAACAAAATGCTGCATAATAGTCGTTGTCTTTGCCTCTGTAGCATCCACATCCATCCCGATCTCTTTTTCATATTTGTTGCCAATAATTGGGTCAATATTATATTGTATTGCAATCGGTACTTCTCAATAATAAATATTTATATTGTGAAACCCAATCATTTATTGAATTGCAATATTTTATTCCGACCTCTGTATAGCCCACACACAGACGAACCTATTCACCCAATTTCCTATGGTGCTAGCGACAAAGAGCCTCTGCTGCGATTACTCAGGTCGATAATGCAATCACCTTGACCCGTTGGATATTTGGGCTGCGACTCACGTGACAAGTTGGAAAGAGCATTTGGCGAGCGACGGCGGTGGTTCCTGACGTTTACTTCGTCGCTTGCCCTTTGTTTCTGCTCCACAGGCCAAGTTGTACAACAACAAGATTAGAATTTGACCACAGCAACGTTGGTGCGATTCGTTACCGTCTTACCATGCGGCGTCCGTGTATCTCCTCGACAGGCAGGCCAGCAGAATCCCAGCTGAAGATCGATCCGTAGTTGTAGTTGAACGAAAAGATAGCTGCGGCAGCGCCAATAACGCTACCGGCCAGGATGTCGCTGTAGTGGTGCCAGTTGTCAATGCAGCGGGTCACAGAAACCCATGCAGCAAGCAGCACTGGCGCGCAACAAAGGAACAGCATCAGAGACTTTCGACCACCTCGCAGCATGGAGATACTGCGATCCTCGCAATTCAGACGTGATCGACCCAACAGGTAGAGCTGTTCAAGCACACCAAACAACGGATACTACCGTTAGCTCGTCATGGACATGGTTATCGTAGGGTGCACAATGCCAGCAGGAACGTATAATACCGTGAGAATGAGCATGGTCGCCCACGCAAAGGAAGCGTGGCCAGACGGGAAGCTCTTGCGGCCTTCCTTCTCGCCGGCTGCGTCTGTGCACAGGTTGGTGACTCCGTCCCAAACAGCGTCGTAATTCCACTTGCACATGTGGTAAAAGCACGGGCGGAAGCGGCCCGTGATGTTCTTCGTGAACTGGGTGAAGAACTCGGCGATAGCCATGGACTGGAGGAAGCTGAGCAGAAAATCTCTCGTGTCGTGCGCAATGACTCGCAGTTGAGAGAACCTCGGGAGGACGAAGTTCACCATGAGGTTCGTCCCGACAGGTAAACCGATGCCGAACGTCACGAGTCCCCACATCGGCACTACCCAATAGCAGGGAAAGTACACAACCGTTAGTTGTTGCTCCTTGGCGGCACCAACCGCTCGGTGCAATCGCTTCTTACCGTGCTCCCGCAGCTTCTCTTCATTCAACGAGGGATCAAGCGACCAAGCGACTGCCGTCGAGTTCAGACGCACTTTAATGCCAGGAATCGGGCGCTCGTTCACTTCGATCTTCGCAAACAGAAGCGCCAGGAGGTAGATGAGGACAGTGCAGCCGAACTCAAGGACGCGGAATTCCCTCAGGATCCGCGCGAAAGTGTTGGCAGGCGGCGCCTTGTCCCTTTCGTGTGGAATGTTCACGGAGTTGGCAGGTGTCGTGTCATCGATGTCCTCTACAGACAGCGACGACGACGGAGACGGCATCATCGACTGGTACGTCGCGACCGCCTCGTCGTTCTCGTCGGAGGGTTTGCTGTCGCTTGCAATCATCTCTCGCTTTAGCTTGTTCAGTACTCGGGTGATTCGAGAATGAGGCGGGCGGGTGGTTAAGTCGAGACGAGGCCAGCTGAATCGCTCTTCAAACACCAAAACGCTGGTTGTAACAGCAGCCACGAGTCCAACGCCCCCCCCCTGTCTCATTGATCATGGATACAATACAATGCATCATACATGTCCATGCCGTCATCTCTCTGGAGGTGCTGCCGGGATCTTTATCAAAAAGGGCCACAACGACTTTGCAGTAGAAGTCACTGTGTTGCCTAACTGCAAAGAAAAAGCCTCGCGAAAACTTACTGGACATGGTGCGCCGCCTTTGGCGCCAACAACAAAGAGGAGACCATTCCATTTATAATAGATTGTGTCCGCCCGTAAAGTTGAACCTGAAAGCGGTGGATCCACGTGATCCACCGTGGATCGCGTCACGGTGACCGCTGCTACATGAACTTACTCCGTCGGTGTCTGGGTCTAGGGATTAACGCTCACAGTAATTCCCAGAGTCGACCCTCGCTCGACAAGTGGGGTATCGGGAGTCGCGTTTTACTTCGAAGTAATGATCAAGGAATTGACGATGCATGCAACTTTTAACTCTTATCATCGGTCACCTTCTGGGTTTGCTGCCGGAAGTAGTTTACAAAGTCAGCAAGGCGTACGTACACCCTCACCCAGCCAACAGTAATCCTTACCTTGAGCTGCTCGTGGATGGTTTCAATAGGTAGCCCTGCGAATTCCCAGCTAAAGATCGATCCGTAGTTGTAGTTAAACGAAACAATAGCTGCAGCCGCACCGATGACACTACCAGCTAAAATGTCACTGTAGTGATGCCAATTATCGATGGACCGAGTTACACAAATCCACACAGCCAACAGTAGTGGCAGACAACAGAGCGCCATCATCAGGGTCTTTCGGCCACGTCGCAGCACGGAGCTGTCGAAGTTTGAGCAGTTCAGACGCAATCGACCCAGTAGATAAAGCTACCATAAAGGATGACAAGAAATCGTCTTAGTCGCCTTTATTTCGGCGATCCCCAAGATACAACGCACCGTCAGTGTGAGCATGCCTGCCCACGCACTGGAAGCATGGCCTGACGGAAAGCTCCGGCGGCCTTCCTTCTCGCCGGCCTCATCAGTGCACAGGTTGGTTACTCCATCCCACACGACTTCAAAGTTCCAGCCGCACATTTCATAAAAACTCGGGCGGAAGCGACCAATAATGTTTTTCGTGAACTGGGTAACGAATTGGGCCAAGGCGATGGACTGGAAGAGGCTGAGGAGAAAGTCGCGCGTATCATGCGCAATGACGCGCACTTGGCAAAATGTCGGAAGCACAAAATTTACGATGAGGTTGGCTCCAACAGGTATAGTTATCACTAGTATTAGTGCAAGCCACATCGGCACTGATAGCATTCACGATTAGCTTGACGCTTTCTGCAAACTTTGAGTCGAGCAAACGCACCTTCTTCTGCCAGCTTCTGGTGGTCTATCGACGGATCCAGCGCCCATACCACAGCCGTCGAGTTTAAGCGAATTCGAACCCCAGGAATTGGGCGTTCGTACACATCAATTGACGAGCACACGAATGCCAGCAGGTAGATGATGACGACGCAGCCAAAGTCGAGGACGCGATGGTCGTTCATGAACGCGCTATTCGTAAGTTTGCCGGCTCGTTACTATTGTAGTCTGTAACGACCGACCGTGCTTAAACTCGACCATCACGTCTAGCAAAATGCTTGAGCTTTGCATCAGGATAGCGCTGAGATTCAGAAATGAGTGCTCTCTAGTGTATTATTTACACTTACTCGGCTTCAGTTTAGATGCTAAAAGCCGGCCAAGCGCCTCAAGTACTGAAGAGCGAGTTGTCATCGATTGTGGCAGACGTTGTGGATCACCTTTGCGTTCGCTGCAAATGGGCAGTTTGTACAAAAAATATATCAACACAACTCAGTAAGTAAATTCGAATCGCCTGCAGCTTGCCTGGAGACGCTCATGGATGGTCTCATGAGGTAGGCCGGTATACTCCCAGCTAAAGCTCGAGCCATAATGATTCGGATGACGTTGCCAGCCAAAATGTCGCTGTAGTGATGCCCGTTGTCGACGGACCGCGTGATGCAAATCCACACCGCTAGTAGTAGCGGTAGACAACGCAGGAACATCACCAACGTCTTCTTACCACCTCGTAATGTTGTGGCTCGCACAGTTCAGACGCGAGCGAACCAATAGATAGAGGAGCTGTGGAGGGTAATATCACAAGAAAAAAAATAGTTCCTGCCGATATGAACCGATGCCTGTCGAAGCGATACCGTTAGTTAGAACGAGCATGGTTGGCCACGCAAACGAAGCGTGACCCGACGGGAAGCTCTTGCGACCCTCCTTCTCACCATCCGCATACGTGCACAAGTTGGTGACTCTGTCCCAAACTGCATCCTGGTTCCGTCATGAAGGTTGCCAGAGCGCTGGTCTGGAAGAGGATTAACAGGAAGTCCCGCGTGTCGTGAGCGATGACTCGGACCTGGCAAAATGCTGGAAGCGCGTAGTTCACAACCAGATTGGCTCCAATTGGCAACCAAATCCCCGACGCCAGCAACAGCCACATCGGTAGTTATTGCGCCAACTTCGTCTCGTTAATCGTAGGATCCAGTGCCCACAGTTCCGCTGTGGGGTTCAACCGGACTCGTATTCCAGGAACGGGTAGACGTTGATTGACGCGAACACGAATGTCAAAGGATAAAGACAGAGAGTGCACCCGAATTCTAACATGCGGTAGTTTGTAATGAATCGCCTCCAACCTTGAGGCGCATCGGGATCGCCTTCATCCGGAATGTCCACAGTTGTGTCTACCCTGGAGGCGTCATCCACTTGAGCCTTCGACTGCTGTTGTGCCGGAAGCGAAGAGCAGCATCGATTCGCGGTAAATCAAAAGATGATGAGAAGACCTGACCCGGTAACCAAAAATCGTGTGTAAAGTTCACCTGCTTACGCGACCTTTTGATAACTTGGCATGAGTGTGACCTCATCTGTCTTTGATCGCCAGGTTTGTGTTGCAGAGCATTTGTCCTTGTGAAAAAAAGACGAAGATCGGAGACCTAAGCCATATTTTACCTCTCATTGCCCTGGTTTACCTGTTTGTGATACGCCGATTTCGTAACCCATCATATTCAAAAGATTCTGGTCGCGGCAGGGAACCAGCCCCTCCAAACTACGATGGTCCGTCTTCTTGAGGGGGTCGTCTTCGGCAACTGCACAACTCTCAACGCATTGGAAGTACCCATCATGTCGTCTCGGTACAGCTATCTTGGCGCGATTCCCGCTAAGGCGAACGCATAAAAGAACTGGCGAACGGTCGAGAATGACTGGCCTCTCCGCAAGCAAGTTTCCTTCCAGTCCGAGTCTTTCCAGTCGCTGGAGAGCGGCAAACCCCTCGGGAAATTCAGCGTCGAGGCGATTGTAATCCAAATTGAGCTCCACGAGATTCCGAAGTCGGTAAATTTCTTCAGGCAGCACCTTCAGTTGGTTGTGGCTTAAGCCGAGGCGATTCAACAATCTCAGCTTGGTGATTTGAGCTGGGAACACAGAAAGCTGGTTGTTATCTAGGCGCAGCTCACGAAGCTGGGGTGGGAATGCGACTCTAGTCGGCAGTGTCTGGAGACGGTTTCTCTCGAGATACAATGATTCGAGGGCTGTCAGCTGGCAAAGTTCCGCTGGTAAAGCGGTGAGTGCATTCCCCGCAAGACCGAGCACGCGAAGCTTGGTCAACACCGCAATTTCTGCTGGAAGAGACCCGATGTGGTGGTTGGTGAGCCAGAGTTCTATCAGAAGGTGGCCTTGTTTCACGTGATCAACAATCACTGCGGGAAATATCTGGAATACTGTTGGCTCTGGAGGAGCCAAGCTCTCTCGAGGTAGACTGAAGTCGAGCCGCTTGGTTCGTATAGCGGCAGCAAGTCGCTCCTCCGCCGCAGATCCAGTTGCAGCTAGCTCCATCGTGAGCAGGTCGTTGGCGTCCAAATGATTCTTCTTGGCTTTTTGAATTTGAGTTCGCTTGGAGCTCCCGCGTGGCCGATAGGATCCGGCCGATGGAGAGCGGTGGGTAGCGATGGTCGGACTTCCATGCGCCGTCGCGTTAGTGCTGTTGTGCGTCTTGGTGGCCATTCCGTCCAATTTGGCTTGATGTTGGGCTTGTTCAAAATTGGAAACGACTGCTGGTAGTTCGGGAGGTGCATCTATCTGGTCTCGGTTTGTCGCGTTCTCCATTGCCAACGGTTTTACCTGTTCTTCAGGATTAATATCTCCAACCGCGATGGACCGAACAAGTTTGCCAGTGCCACTACCCTTTTGAAGTTGATCGGGTACACCGATGGCCGAGACCTTCGCCTTCATTTGCTCTACATGTAGAAATGATCTCAAACCACCAAGCCTTTGCATGTTAGAAGCCAACTCTTTGTATGGAATTTGTGGTGATCCAACAGCTGACTGAGCACCAGGGGGAGCTTGTGTCCTCGCCAAGAAAAGCTGCAAATTGTCGGACCGCCCGTATCGCCAAGAAAAGCTTCAGCTTGTCGGACCGCCCGTATTGAAACTTTCCGACGATCATGAGAGTCATCGCCTTCCACTCTTCAACGATGATGCGAACACTCCCCCTTCAACAGCACCATAGTTTAAGTATGAATAAACGGACCAGCAAAGTAAAACCAGTAACTCCCTCTCCCTACTCTTCTCAGTTCTTTTCACCCAACGTCCACAATTTCAAATCAACCGGAGGCAAGAAGCATGACCGACACGGCACTTGTCATCAAGAGCGCGTGTTTCGAAGTCACCATTTCTTGGTTCGGCTGCGGTGGAGGTCAGGAGTGGCTGAAGTGGGTCTGCGAATTCAATCATCTAGCTAAGTTGTGGCGCTGGGGGCCAGAGAAGAGGGACCTGATGCTACGGCTAGTACTGGAAGCTGACGCTTTGGACGCGTGGAAGGCTGCCGTTGGCGACAGAGATTTGAAAGACGAGGCTAAGTTCGCGGAGGCATGTCCGGTTTGGGGGCAGATGTACGTATCTAACGCGTACTGCGAGCAGTTGCGAGCAGTTGGAGGAAGAACTGCACGCGTTCTCTAAACGTCCAAGTGAGTCCGTCGCAGAATGCCACAAGCGCTTGCGAGAACTCACGAGAATGTTGAGCATGTTGCCTGGGAATGCCGTCGTGCTAACTGATGCGAAGTTGATTCGATCCTTCAAGCGCGCTATGCCCAGGGACTGGCAAAGTGCATACGCGGGTAGCGGCACTGCTCTCAACACCATATCTCAAGCAGTGGGGTACTTCGAGCGGCTTGAACAATCTGAGCGTCGTCGGGGGCGCTATAACCGTGGAGACTTCGACGATTGCGAGTGTGAAGCCATTAGTGGTCCCGTGCAGCTCAAAATTCGTCTCTCAGGGGCTGAAACGCCCCTAGTCGCTGCTGTGAGCACTGGGTGCTATTCTAGCTACATCAACGCGAGGCTTGTGGCTGCTAACAAGAAGGTGGAATTCGCGATGGCTTTGCCTGGTGAGACGGTTGACCTCACTGAGGGCCCAGTTCCCAGGGTCTGACAAAGTTCAATATCCGTAATAATAACAGCCAATAACATACTGCAATAAGTAATTCACCTCTCACCACCAATTAGAGGTAATAAATAAAAGGACAGTCACTACCAGATCTTATACAATCGGTGGTCCGAAGCTGCTTGATCGAGCACCATCGTTTAACAAAAGTACTTTAGCGGCTCCACTGAGCCTCATTGTTGATTTTCTTCAAAGTCCAGCACCCTCATCTCACTCCCACTCGCCGCTATGTCTTCCATCCCTCCGCGGTCGCTCGCTGCTGTTCTCTTTGTTCCCGACGAAGGAGACTACTACAAGTGCCGCATGTGTTTTATGCGCCGAAAGCAAGCACGAGGAACAGGATACACCAACTTGGTGGAGCACCTCTATCGCTGTCATGCTACCACCTACAAGGACGAGTTTCGCTCCATTCAGCAGCGTGAAGGAAGCCTCGACATGTTCGTTATGGGCGACGAGTTCTCGCGAAACATCTACCACTGGTTAGATTGGATCATCATGGAGAACCGTGAGCTGAGCATGTGTGAGAAAGTGAAGACACGCAAGTACACCCGCCTGAGTGCCGTGAGTGTCAAGACACTGAAGAAGGTCATGTTTTCTCTCGAATTCGTTGTGCAAAAGTCGATCAAGAAGCAGCTGTCTGGCAAGAAGGTTGGCTTTGCTATCGATGCATGGACCAAAGACGGCACTCACTTTGTGGCCGTCATTGGCATCACGGAGCAGGGAAAGGTGTTGCTTCGCTTCGCCACACTTGCAAACGAGGCGGGCATGAGCTCTGACGCCATCATTGAGCTACTCGATGATGTCCTCGACATGTATGGGATTG
>JAHQIV010000453.1:0-20823 GCA_030463285.1 Phytophthora europaea
ACACTGTTTTACCGATGACCCGTTCGCCAGCACTCTGCAATTTGGTGCGAAGCCCACAGTGTCCTAGTTTTCGGTTCAAGTATGAAGCCCAGCCCAATTAGGCGTCCTCACTTTTCCTTGCTGTCAATAGCACTCGCTCTATTGGCATGCGTTGTCGCTGTTGCGGCAGCCCCAGACTCGAAAACGTTGCCCAGCTACTCGCTCCGGTCTACCACGGATGAAAACAGTGGAGAAGACAGAGCGTTTGATGTTTCCGCCAAAATCAAAGGTCTAATCACTTCGTTAAAACAAAAGAAGACAGACAGGCTCTTCAACAAGTTCAAGGTTGGCAGCATCGAATCTAACGTTTTGGAGAGCTCGGAGTTTAAACTGTGGGCTGACGCTGTGTCCAAAGCGAACAAGAAGAGCCCCGAGGCCGGTGAACTACTAATGGTATCGACGTTAACGGCTCGCTACGGAGACGAAGGTCTGGCGAATATTCTAATTACTGCGAAGAAAGTGTATCGTTTGGAGGCCACGACTCGGAAGTTGGATACAGTTGTGAGCTCCCAGTACTACCAATAGATATGAAACCACTCCGAATGCATACGTACTTTTGCTTTGGGTACACCGTGCGCGAGGTACCAGTCCACTATCGCCACGTACTTCTCAATCGAGTTTCCCAGCATCGATGGGTTCCGCAGAATGATGACGTTGATTTTGTCGTGACTTAGACCCAACTCCTCCAACCAAACAATCTGCCACCCAGAAACGTCTTGGAGTTACCCCCATCCACATAATCATATGCTGTACTAGTACACTTGTAGTCCGTTCGCCCACCCACGCACTGATCTCATTTCATGCACGTTAACCGCGCGACAAGGGTCCTTGGCACGTCCACCTAGGGGCGGTTGTCACCAGCAGAGTCGTGCGAGGCAATTCAGCCGTTCACTAGTTGTTACACCAGCCTGCTCCCAGAGTCAGGATAGGGACGATGGGGAGTGAGCGCTCTCGGCACCGGCAACCCCATGGACATGGTCTTTACGGCTGCTCACAGCAAATGGTCCGGTATTATATGCAGGGTGGACGCCCAGCGCTCTTTGACATACAGCACACACAATACCTACTGAGCACTAGCGTCCGACGGTCGAGGCAGCATCGGTAGCCCGGCCCCGACCTGGCACAAGCTCTCCTTGTGCACCCCCATCACCCTACTGTTCAGCTGCCCTCATAATGCACACTCAAAGCCGGCTTATCCCGCTTTACGCTCTAGCCACTCTCTTCTGGCAGCCACCCGTGTACGACACCAAGTTCTCTTGTTAGCCCTTAGTTGTTGCAATCCTGCCCCAATTTCAGATTGAGGGTCGAGCTGCGACCGCAGTTCGCTACCCCCGCTTACCGAAGCCCCCCCTATCTCCTACCGCTACCGCTAACTTGGTTTCTAGACCTCTCCCTCTTCGGCCGCTCCTGGCCTCACACTGCTCTCGTTGCTGTCGCCCCTCCGGCGCTCATACTGCTCCCCTGCGCTGCCCGACAGGTCTCCCCTCCTTGCGATCTTCTGCGACTGCGCCCACGATCTTCTGCAGCCGCTCGCCCACCCCTTCAAGGTGCCACTGCCTTCAACTTCGGTGCCGCTAGCCTCCTGACTTGCTGCCGCCACCGCACGCCGTCTGCTTCACCACTGCCGTCACCAACCGCCAGCCGCTCGTCGTTACTCCGTCTTCTGTTAAATCGATCATCACCATCACCGGCTTGTGCGCCACGTGATCCGTGCTCCTACTACACACTCATTCGTACCTTGCTCTCCAGCGTTTCCCTTTGGAACCAAAGTATCTATGCAGTATCCATAGTATATATCAGAAATATTGGAATTTGCTCACCGCCACGTTTTTTTTTTAATACGATACCATTGGAAATCTTGCGATGGCTTGCATCGCGCTCGTCTGGCTTATCCCTCGGTCTGTCAGGAAGCCCAGCGCGCGGTTCAGAGCAACCTCGGAGAAGCAGGATCTAGAATATCGCGAGAACCTATCCACGATCTTGTCATAGTACTCCGCCTGCTTCTTCCTAGCGACCACGCCGTCCTCTGCGGCCTTAACCGGGAGCGCAGCAAACCCCCTCGCGAGTTGAAGCCGGGGGGCCGCAGCATCGCGAATTGACGCGGCCTCTATGCGTGCATAATAATAGTATGTTTGACAGGTTTTATCCGGAACCTTTTAAATATAGTATTTTGACCTCTTAAAAATAGTGTTTGAACGGCGGATAAAAGCCACCTGTTGGCACGCAGAGGTGCCTCTGAGAGAGTATGAGGCTAGAAAGAATCGAATTGAGGTCTCATTGTACCTGAAGCTGTGGCTGTTACAGCAAGTTGCGTTCCTGTCCTCTCTCCAGAGTGGGATATTGCAGTACCGGTACTCACTATGATTTTCTCGGGACGTGGTTAGTGATTTTCGTGAAATTAGATACTTCAGCGTGGGTCGGCTAAAATACTAACCCACAGCAGATTCTCTGCTTACAACATTATGTTGAAGAATGGACTTCCAGTGACTGTTTCCTCTTGATCAACAAAACACACTGTGCAGAATCTGAATCGAGCTCATCCTCAGATCGATTTTGATTCTGTTTCGTTGGTTCAAGTCGATGGAAGTTGACGAGGCAACTTCCCAGCGTTAACTGATTGAAGTCTTCGTTGTCTGACCAATATTGACCACATGTGGTTGGCCGCAACACCAACGAGGTTCATAACGCAATCCACCTCCTTGACCGAGCGGAAGTCAAGACTGTCGAGACGATGAAGTTGGCGTCATCGCTGCCGTGCTGACGGCCGCGAACGTCGTTGCCGCCGAATCGCCTGCTCCGAGCGTTAGCTGACCGGTGGGTGACGGAACGATAGTCCGAGGAGATGGAGGCATTGAGACCGCGCCGAAGAAAAGTGGCGACAAGAAGGAGTGGGGCTGGGGGGGACCCTGGGGTCGTCCGTGGGGATGTGGTGGTGGCTGGGGATGGGCCGGCGGCTGTGGTGGCTGGGGCTGGTAAAACCTCGCTGGCGACCGTCACCACGAGTGCGGCTTCGTAAGGAGGGTTTGGTCGCCGCTCCGGTGAGCACGTACAAACCGGAGTCATTTCTACCGAAGGAACTATCCGTAAGAAACGAATTAAATTTCGAGCTCATTGCCATATTTTAGCATTGTATCTTCGGAGGCGAGGGCGGCAATACGTAGCAAGGAAATCTCATCGCTTTCACTTGTTGAGATCAACAGCCGAAACTAGAGGGCTATTGAATTGTCCTTCTGCTACGCCCTACGTTTAGAAACACATATTTCTACGGAGTACTTAAGTACCAGTAAAATTGACAAGCTCAAAGCAAAATGAGGGCAGGAACCCAGAGCTACTCGACAAAATGGAAGATTCTGTGTCGACTGGAAAAATCGCCGGAATGGCCGGGTCGATGGTAACAAATGAAGAGACTTTCAACACGAAATGATTGAATTCCGAAAGAAAGTTCTCCATTGGTTGATGACTAACCTGTAGGTAGGCCAGAACGCAAGTTGCTCGAGCCAAAGTCCAAGAATTCCACGACGATGAAGTCTATTGCGCTCGCCATCGTTGCAGTACTCGCCACCGCGGGCGTCGATGCAGCTGAATCAGCTGGTCTCCGAGCTTTGGCTGACGCGACGAGAAACGAAGTTGCTGAGACCAACGTGCAGCCAGTCGCAGGTATGCCAAAGGAAGCGGACGACAAGAAGGAATGGCACTGGGGCCGTCCGTGGAGATGTGGCGGTGGCTGTAGGGGCCGCGGCTGTGGCAGACACTGGGGATGGTAAGTTCCAACCCGACGGTCACTTTCGTGTTCGCGAGCCGAAGGTCCCGACTTCATCTTTGCCTGAATGATCCGAAATCAATTATCCTATTTGCATCAACCGTTTGTCTAAGTCAGCTAAGTCAGCTGGACCCGTTTTTTTTCTAATGGCACTATCAACTCAACATGCAAAATGTGCCGACGATAGGAGGCGTCGGATTATTTCTGCAGGCTGACGCAAGGAAGAGCTAAGTAACGCAATGAGGTCACACTCTCGCCGTCGATCGTCAATGCACGAGGATGAGCCTCTACGGCTACGACAGTAACTTTTGCGCGTTGGATCTTCGCATCTGTTGTGGAAATAGTGCCTTCATCAAACAGGCAGTTGAGCCCATAGCCTTTTAGAACTGTCGATGGCGTAAAGGAATAACAAAAGTATAGGTTTCAGCGTTATGACTCCGAGCGTGTTCGTTCATTCTCTCCATCATCATCTCACACACCTCTAGCGATTGTGGAGCCGTTTCTGAATCGAGCTGCTCAAGCGACAAAGTCCAAACCCAGCTCTGCCGGGACTCGTCCATTTCGCGATTGCGTCGAATGATCAGGTTTCGCTGCAGCACAAAATGAGCTTTGCGGGACTTTCGCTTGCCATCAAAAGCGTGACAGGCATCGCTTCTCCGGTCGCTGCTGAAAGCTTACGCACCAAGACCAGAGCTTCCCTCAGTATACAATTCAAAGACAGCCTGCAACTCCCCAAACGATGCGATGAGGTATATCTTAGTGGGCGTCAAAATGTCCATCACCATCGTTGTGACTGATGAATGGCACATGTTTTCCTTGTTCTGTTGTAAAAGGTGAGTCGCGACGAGTATAGGTAGCCTTGACACGCGTATCAAGAGCGTTTGGTTGCGTGGTAACACTGGGAGAGTTAAAGCTTGCGTTCCATTCTAGCGGGTCGGTCGAGAGCATGATGTGAAGCAAAGGAGCAAACGCCTCGAAGCACCCGTGAGCTGTATTCAAGGCCTTGGACATTGTGCTCAAGTGAGCTGACAGTTTTTCGAACTCTGAATGCGTATTGTGGACGGCCTGTGAGTCTTCACCCGTTGCTGAACTACTCATGCTGTTTTTACGTTGAAAGGAGCGCTCGGTCTCTGCAATCTTGTCAGGAGAAGCGGCAGTATCAGTCCGAAACGAGGATATTGCTGTAATCTCCGTGCTCGAAGCAGTCTCTTCTGCATGTACAGGCTTCTCAGTAGATTCTAGAACAGAGCTCGGAGCTGGCTGGGTTTTGGTTCCAACCGCTTGAAGAGCAAGCAAAAGTGCTTCACCCCAGTGCTCTTCCATGTCATTTCGCGAACAAGATGTGAGATGCTGCCCCTTGAGATACTTGTAGGCGCGATCGCAAACTTTGAGTGCAAGACGGGAAAAAGGGTGCTCCTGCAGCACCTGAGCAAAAGCCTCGGAGCTTAGAGAAAGAAGGTCACATGCCCGCACAGTGTGCACAGTATAAGCACTGACACTGCAGCCTAGAAGCCCACGCTCTCCAAAGTAGCCACCGCTTCGAAGGCCCACCGGATGGTCTAATAGCAGCCGGCTGTGCATGTTTAAGTGGCCTTTCATCACAAAATACATGGCGCGAACAATGCTGCCTTCAGTCACGACGTGTTCGTTGCGAGGGTAGCTTTCAAAGCGTAGTCTCTCGGCCAGGGACCGCGTCAATGCGTCAATGCTGTGGCCTCCTTCCCAGCAAATAGGAGTGACAACTTTCATGATAAACCACGTGAGCGGCTTCTTGGACACGTGAAGCACGCACGCTGTACGGATATCACGCGGCATCTCTGCCAAGAGGTCTTCGTAGTTCACGCCAGCGTGAGAGGACCAAAATGATGTCATAAAGGCATACGTACGTGCTTTGAGCCTTTCCGTTAGTCGTAGCCGGGTCACATAAAGCTCGACAGCAATGAAGTTCTTGCGGTAGTTCACCTCGAGGCCAATGTACGAAATAAACAGGCTTGCAAGCTCACCGATGACGTAAGACATGACGATGAGGCCGACAAACGACATTCCGATGTGGAAAGCATAGATCGGTGCAGTCTCAGGCTCTGGACAGTAAGCTTTCTTAACGAAAGCCACCATAGCGAAGAACAAACCACGCAACAGCCGGAGAGTAAGTTGCTCACTTGATGCGTTCTTGGGGTTCGCGATCACCAGTTCCTGCGATGGGAGCCATCCTTCCCACTCCTCACCAAAACCAACTTCCATTGATACAGCTAGATACGCACATGCCGCCCAGTAAATTACCAGCAGATATATCATCCAGACATGCCAGAATCGGGTGGCTTCAGTAGCAACACTGCGACGATTTAGCTCAGCCAGATAGCTCCCAAGGTTAAAAAATTTGATGCACCGCAGCAATTTAAACCACGAGCTACAGTCGTAAACTGATAGAAAGTCGTAGAAAGGAATCGCCGCAAGGATATCCCAGACTATTCGCTCTCTCATGTAGACACTGCGCAGCTTTTGGTCATATAGCTCCATGGACTCCGGTGATCCGTGAACATGCCAACTAAACCACACGTCCAAAATAAAGGCAGCCTGGCATAGCAGTCCGCCGGTATTTACAAACGCAGCCGCTACTGTTTTGCGATTCATCGAATCCATTGTGAGCTCGTAAGGCACCATGATAGCGACGTACGTGGTGCACCACACGATAAATCGTACCCAGAACAAGTGAAAGTTGCTTTGGACCGGTACCCCGTGAATAAACCCATCGAACAATTTAAGCAGAGGCTTGAAAATGAATCGGTCAAGTGTGCGCATGAGTTTGATGCTTGTATGTTTGTAGCTTGCGTTGTCGCTATACTGCAACGGAGTGTGGCTTCGTTTCTGTTTCAAACTCTCGGCCCGTTCGTTTACAATGTCAGATCGAGACAGCACTTTGCCGCTAGCAGTGATCATTCCTCGTCGCTGTTCCTCGCGTGAGAGCCGTAAGAGCCGTGCCTGCTCGCGGTTGATATTCGCGATACGCAACACTTTCTGCTTCCATTTTGGATATCTGTCAAACACCAGCTCCAGCGATTCACGAGACAGTCTGTACAAGATGCATGATGTCTGTGCTAGGATGTACGCGTCACGTTGCCCATCAGTAAAGAGAGCATTCTCGCCAAAATAACTACCCGCCGAGATTTCCGTCACCTTCTTCATCTCCTCTTGTGCCCTGCTTTGCTGCCAACTTCTGCCAATATCAGTCATCACGGGTCCAACCTGGCTCGGCGCGCTGTCTACATCTTCCTTCCGATTTACCAGAACATTTGCGACCGCTTTAAAAGTAGTTTTTGGACGATTGGCAATCCGCGAGGGTAGCAGCACGTCAACTATACCCGTAAAAATGAAAAACATGTCGCTTCCACTGTCGCCGAATGTGACGACGAACTCACCGCGCGAAACCAGCACCTGCGTGAACTGGGAGACGAGCATTCGCGTTATGGATGTCTCCATGCCAGCAAGGAAGTCCACCTTTTCGATCATAGGCTTCAAATACACGAGGCGGATGTCTGTCAGCAATGAAGGCGGGAGGCATTGTCCAAGCAAATGTTCCTGCGAGATCGTGTGAAATCGTTTAAACAATAAAAACGTCTTGACGCGCTCTTGTAGGGCAATGGGCATTTTAAAATGCTCTAGCATGTGGCGTACAGCACCCATCTTGACGTTGAACTCCCTGCTCTCAGAGCTCGTGAGTTCGATTATGTCGGTAAAGTTACCGATCACATACGCGAACAGGAAGACGCCAGAGGTCATGGTCACAACGCTGAAAATGCATTGAGCAGTAGTTTGTGGGTATTCAGACTCGCCCGACGATGACATTAAACCGAACGACCAGTAGAGAGATGCCATGTACTGAAGCATGTGCGATCCATTCTCCAACCTGTGAGGCGGTAGCCATGGGTTGTCCCCGAAAGCTGTCTGCTTGCCCGTTGGACTGGTAGCAAAGTTGGGGAATGCCACCTTTGACGCGAAGTTGAACCAGATGCACCCCAGAAAATGAGATAGCATGAATGTATAGTAGAGCAGTTTGAAAAGGCGAAGCTCAGTTGTGCGCTTCAGATACCGCGTCTCCAGAGCATGCAGCTGCCTGGGAACTTTGAATAATCGCAGCAACTTGTTGATGTTGACTAGGTCCCATCGTTCTTGAATCGGCAGCTTCCAGTTAATGGCATAAAGAGGCAATAGAGCTACAATGTCCGATACGAAAGCTCCCGACTTCAAATACTCGCGCTTGATGCGCTGAGGGTTCATTATCTTGTTTCCGTATTCGTAGTATCCCAGTCGCGAACGAATGTACATGTCCAGGACGAAAGAAATTTCCAGAAAGATCATTAGCGCATCAGCATCCCTGTGGCCTCCTTGCAAGGGAAAACACGCTTGAAAGATAACCAACACCCATTGCGTCGTCATTACCATGAACACCCACGTTTCCCACATCAGAATGAATGCTGAGTCTGGATCGTAGACAACAGTGCTTAAATTTCGGCTTCCAGAGAGAATCTTGTGTAGAAAAACTCTTGACGGAACTTCAATATGATTGTCTATCTCTTGATAGTTATTCACATTCAAACCCGCCAACTTGTTGTTGAGCAGGCGCTGGTCAAGAGCAAGAAGCTCAATTTTCAAAACAGGAAAAATAGCCTCCATCGCTTGTAGCTGCTCTCTGGAAACAAATAGCAGGATGCAGCCTCTATTGGCGCTGACATGCTCTGTGTATCCCTCTCCACGCTCCTTTTGGGTAAGAGCCGCGATGCCAAAGAAACCACCACGAGGGACTTCGGATGGCGGTCCTCCCATTTTCACTACACAGACCTCTCCTTCAAGCAGAAAAAACATTCCAGTTACGTAATCACCATGCCGGTATACGGTCTCTCCTTGGCCGTACAGAATGAACTCAGCGTTTTCAACCAGGATCTCTTCGAGTTTGTCTCGAACTGAATGTACGCCCTGTAGTAGCGCTAATGTTTGCAGAACTGGCATGCAGATACTTCGTAGTAACTCTAACCGCATTGATCGCGGAAGATCTGCCAATAGCTCACGGATGACGGCCCCGCGGTGCGAGGACCACCAGTAATCCAGAAAAGATTTGACACGGTGATGAATGGCTAACGGGACTTTTTGTCGTCGAAGAAACAGTTGAATTCGAGTGCTGGTCTCGAAGAATTGCTTCTGTTCAAAGGCGGAGGCGGTAAAGCGTTTCTGCACATTGTCCACTACGATAGCTGATATCAAAAACCCACCTAGCATAAGAACCAGAGCTGCAACCAGTTGTCTATCACTGGTAGGCTCTACGGTTTTCCCAGGTGATGCTAGCACCCCCACGGCATAGTACAGCGAGCGAAAGTACTCCATGGCGGTGATTCCTTCTAGCTCGTCTCGATTTATATCTTCGGCAAATATTGTACCATTGCAGTTATCCAAATGTGTCGCGTTCAGCCGATGCAAACAGAGGCTAGTGGGGCAGACCCACGCTTCGTTTTCGTTTGGATCGAATCCCTCGACGTACGAAATGCCAAAGTATACGCACGCTACCACGTGAAACATCATTATAAGCAAAATGATGAACAGCAGCAATTGCCGCCGGCTATTTAGTTGAATGAAATGCTCGATTTCTTGTAATTGTTTCTTCAGATCGAGTACACGCAAGAGGCGTGGCAGACGCATGAGTCCATAGTTGTCCATGTTTAAATATTCGTAAGGCAGCGCGCAAACCAGATCGAAGGCGAAATCTCCTTTCAAATAGCGATTCCTGCTCTGCTTTGGATCCATCACTTTATCGGAGTCGACCATGAACGACAAGTTGAGGTTTACAACTAGGTCAAGCACTAGGACGACGTTTGCGATGGTGTCAGTAGTTTGAAATATCCAAGATGGTCGCTGCCACAACGGAAAAATAACCTGAACGGGGATCAAAAGCCAGCAGTAGCACAAATTGGTGAGCAACAACAACAGCCACCACATGCGCACTGCAGACTGATGGTCGACGCATCTCCGAAATAATACCAGCCGCCACAATCCATGGTGCTCGAATATTAACACCATATTAGGGCCCCGTTGGCTTCCGTGTGCAGTGGGTAGTTTAGATCCTAAAGCTGGATCGGTCAGCGCTGGGGAGAGAAACGTATCTGCGCTTATCACGGTGTCTGACTTGGATTCTCGTATACGTTCACTGCGCATACTTCTTTTGCTCCACTGCGAAATATCCCGTCGAAGTGGGCCAATAGCTCCGGTGGCTTTCGATAGTTTTTGTGTAATGCTCTCGCGTCGAGAGGGCATGACTTTGCTGTCTCTCCTTGACGGAATTTTAATCAGAGTTGGTCCACCTATAAGTGCCGTTTTTCCAGCTGTAACAGAAGTCCGACGAGACGTTAGTTTCCTTGGGGTGATCGGGACACTGATTGAAGTCGAGATATCACTCCCGATGTTATCATCACTGATATTTAACAATTTGAACATAGCCCTGACGTGAACAGCAATCACAGAAGCACAGTCCGGGTACCCTTCGAGCACGCGCTCGCAGTGAAATCTCGACAGCTTGTACAGAATCGCATAGGTGGTAGTTGTGATGGTCGCCATGCATGGTAACTTGGAGAAGACATACAGCTCACCGAAGCACGCACCCTTTCGAATCTCTCGCACGGTCACCGACTTGACAATAATGGCGAGCACTCCTGAGTGGACAACGTACATAGCGTTACCGTGGTCCCCTACCGTAAACAGTGTCGTCTGAGCCGGCACGGCTATCATTTCCAAAAGGCTTGTCATGGCCACGATAAACTGGTCACTGCAGCCACCAAAGATCGAGACCTCGGCGATAGTTGCCTTTAGAAGCTCTACTTGGATGTCGTTGGCTATTGAAGGACACAAAATCTTTGCAGTCTCACGGTCTGTGGATTCCGCATCAGTGTAGTAGCGCTGTAGGCACACAAGCACTTTGTCAGATCATACTCACGCCGTTGATCAATGCCGCTATAGTACAAACTAAATGTATAGCGTACCTTTAGGTACTCGATCGCTTGGGTTTGCTGGTTTTCAGGGACGTGATGGAAAGACAGCACGTGCACCAGTTGATTAATGCGCGCACCCACAGCTTCAGTGTTGCCACTTTCGCATTTGGAAATAACGAAAATCGTTGCGCATAACGTCGTGAACATGGAGAATCCACACAACGCAACCAAAATCGTAAATAAAAATTCCGTGTTGTGTCGAGGCAGCTCTCCCTCAAAAAGACCCGTCATGATCCCAACGCTCCAGAATAGTGCTGCCAAATAGTGCCTATGCAGCGGAAGATGATGTAGCGAGCTCGAAGGGAGCCATGGGTTATTTTGGCTCGCGTCTTCTCCAAAGCTGTATCGTATGCATGCCAATACGTGTGCTAGATACAGTGTAGATGCAAGGACTTTTAGGAGTTTGAGCACAACAAACTGCTTAGCGTAGAACTCATCCAGGCTTGACACGAGATGCGGTAGCCGTGACCATCGAAGAAGCTTCACGAACAATAGTTTCGCTACGACGCGAGGAAAGCCGATCACAAGAATCTGGACGGGTATAATAGCTATGACATCGAGTGCGAAATGCCAAGATCGAACGTATCGTCGAATCGTTCGTTTCTTGTCTCGAATGAGATTGCCGTCTGAGTAGTAGCCCATGTGAGCTTGAACGTATATGTCCACCGTGAACACAAATTCGCTCGCGATGATCAACACGAAAAACATCGAGATACCTCCCACAACCTCCGGCTGGAAAGCTAGTAAATACGGCAACAGGAAGGCTTCGAGAAGCAGACACAACAGTAGGGACTGCTCCCACATTTTCACGACAGTCGCATGCGGGTCGAAAGCATCCTGACGGTCCTCTGCCAATACCTTCGCCAAGCGGGTGTGCAGGCTAAATGTAGTGTGGACACGGCCGGCAGATTTGCGAGTGAGTGAGTGTATCCACGATTGTTTATCGCTGCTCCTGCTGCCCTTGCTGCTCCTGCTGACCTTACTCCTCGCGCTCCCCTTGCTCCTCGCGCTTCCTCTGATCATCTTCGGAACATACACTGCGTCGGAATGGACGCGGTAGGGCAGTTGACGTCCTAAAATGGAATGCAACATCGATCTCGGGATTGTGGCATGCTACCCCGCAAAAATAAAGTTCACCGCTTGCCAAAGTTTGGCATCCATGAAACTCCGCAACGACCCACGCGAGAAGTGAATGGAGCCGTTCAGGCCGACGAATGATGAACTCTGTTTCGTATTTTTGGTCCTACCCAGCATCCGTCATCGAGCAGCACGTGATCTGCGTGGTAAGCTGCTGACGTGTGTCTATTGAAGTAAGGTTGGTGCCGAGCATCACCGAGCAGCACTCAATAAGCTGAATGAAGCCTCAGTCTGTCAGATTGGCGTAAGTTATACTACGCATCATCAATGGGGGATCAGGAACAGTGTTCGCACTCACCCCCTCCTTCTTAGACTGACCGTTTGGTTCGTCATCTCCTCGAGACCGATACGTGCTAACCAGTTCGATACCAACAGGTGGAGGCGGCATGTGCCTTCGTGCTACCTCCTCGCGAGATGTAGCCAGGCCTAGCAGCGCCTTCAGCTGCTTGCGAGCCCCTGCACGCCCCTGAAGCACGAGATCTCTCGCCTCCAACGGATCTACTCGGTGTAAATGCGCGAGCAAGTTCATCATAAACTTGTAGATGTGCGAGTACGGCACATCGGCATTGATGCGATCAGCGTTAGCCACAACATCGTCGGCATTGAAAGCTGGTACTATAGGGGTACCGAGATGTGAGACTCCCGTCGTGGACTTATGGGTAGATCCACTCTGAAAATTCCGAACTAATGCCTCAAGCATAGTACGGTCGGGGGCCGGGGCATTGCAACTCGTCCAATCCAACTTGTTTTGTTCCCGGTACTCCGGAAAGTTCTGCAGGAGCTCCTCGTACGGTTGCTGGTCTAGTCGGTATAGTTCAGTGAGGGTGAGCGCTACGCACGTTTCAAGACGGGAAATCCCATAGAGCAACGCCAACTCGCCAAAGAACTCGCCACGCTCACGAATGGACTCAGCAGCGTCAAGTTTCACCAGGACTCGACCATTGGCAATAAAATACATACTATGGTCGACATCGCCTTTCATGGTAACTTCTTCACCCTCGGAGCAAACGACGTATTGCAAGCAAACCAACAAACCACGCAGAAAATGCTCATCCAACGTCCGGAACGCTGCAACTCGTGTGGCAAAACCTCGAAGAGTGGCCAGCACAACATCTTCGTACAGATGGCGTGAGACGTTCATCACTGCAGCAAACTCATTTTCGCCTTTGCGTCGACGCCACACCCGCGCATAGTAAGACTTGATTTGACGCTTGAGCTTTTTCGGGACCTCGTTTTGCACCAAGTAATGCTGGAGTTCACCCAGATCCTGCTCGAAAGCAGCTTCACGACGTGCTTGTGCATTTAAAACTTCACTCTGCGCGCCAACAAGTGCGCCGTAAATATAAATGCTCCAGAGCGTGATCACAATTTCTGCTACGAGCTCCAGGGGGTTCATGGAGAGGATATCACCGTAGAAAAGCGTCGAGATGCACTCCATCGAAAAGAGCAACGACCTTAAGTATTTTCTCGACAGCGAGATACTATCTAAGCAGAAAGTCGTAGCCTGCTCGGTGAGCATCCGCCCTGCTTCCTCAGCGCCACCGGCAACGTAGGTTAGCATCCCAGATGTCGATAGCCACGACGTGCCATAATGATGAAACGCGTGTTCGCTAGTTATAAACCAAATGCAGGCCAAAATATGCCCCATCGCGAGGTACGATCCCAGCCCCCGTACGAAGTACAATGCTGCATCACTCACGCGTATTTTTCGATCATGAACAAGGTACTGGAAAAGCTTCTCCGATAGTGGTTCAATCCGGTGCACAAGCAGGAACCGGTTCGTTCTTAATAACCAGCGTGAGGTCCACCAAGATAAGTGAGCCGCCTCCGCAATCGAAGGCGTGTACGCTAGCGGTACACGGACATCTGTGGCGAAAAGTAGCAGTTCTAGAGGGAGCATTGCTAAAATGTCGGCACGAAGAGCCGGATTGGACAGAAACACTCGACGAAAGCCGCTTTGGGTTGCGCTTACCAAGTTGGTGGCCAAGCTGTGAACTGGCAACGAAGCGTACCGAATTCTGTAACTCACATCCATGACGCACAGGATGTCCATGAAGATCTCAAATCCTGACCAGCTGCGCAAAATAGAATGAGGTAGCTCGGTCAAATCGGTCGCAAAGCAAAGCTTGAACGGCGTGATTGTAAGATGGTAAACCGCTACAGAAAGCATCCCGATATCCCATATTTTGCCTAGCTCCTTGATTCGTCTGATGAATGCTCTTGACTTGGGGTCGAGTATGTCTGTGCGCTCATTCACAAGTTGAAACTTGATCCCCATCAACGAAGGGCGTTGGCCATTACTAGTGCGACGAATCGGGTCTAAGAACTGAAAACTTCCACGCAGCTGGGGGGTTACTGGTCTTACGTCACTGGCACGTTTAGCGACACTAATCATGCTTGGAGCATGCCCAATGGAAGTACCCAGTGTGAAATTTGGATTTTTCCATTGGCGGTATCTGTGATACAGTCGAAGTTGCGTCGCGTACTGTGGACGCTGACAGCGCTGTATGATAGCAAAATCAATATTCCCCCTCCACGTTTCCCCATGTATCATCTTCAAGCTCGTTTTACCCTCCTGGGTCAAACCTTGAAAGTACTTGCACCCAAACAACGGTAACGAGCGACTCCGCCTCATGCCAGTAGGAGTGATCGCTGTCGTTGCGTCCTTCAAAAGAGCAGGTTGCTTCTGTATCCTATCTTGCATAACTATAACGGAGAATCGTCGCCTTCGAAGAGAAGCATTCTGGTCACCCGAACCAGCCAACCCGATGCTATGCGCAATCTTTGATAATTTAGCTGCGCTGTCAAGCGCAATTGCTTTTCGACTGGCAGCAGCTGAATCTTCAGATGAGACATCTTGTGTTGCATGTTGGTTGGAGTGGAAAGAGTAAGACGATTGCCGTTTGACGAGGCCTCGAGAAGGGTGGATTCTAACTTGTGGACGCTTATCGCTTCCGTCATCCACACTTGACCTTGGACGTGTGAAAGTTGTGTCGGGAGGAATAAGATCATCCAGTAGATTGTCGACAGTGTGTCGTACGGCTGCGAGGATCTTGAACCGTGCCCAACTCTCATTTTCCAGTCTGCGAACGTGTTGATTTGGTAGACTGTCTCGCACAAACTTGTTTACCGGGTTTAGATCAACGATAAATTGAAGCATGTGGATATCAGCTGCGTCGTTGCTTTTGGAGCCGATGGGACGAGGCTTGTCTCCGACAGCACTTCGGTAGGCATCGTTTGCATTGCCATGCATCTTTCCTCGTGAAAAGCTCAGGCGCCCACTCCGATTCGATACAGCTGAAGACGCCCGCCGTCGCAAATGCAATGCAGCTAGAGCGTCTCGGTATTGCGATGCAAGGGTGTCGGTCTTTGTCAGAAGATATTTGGTTTTCATCTCAAGCAATTGAATCTCTGCGGTTAGAAATACTCTGCTACTTCCCTTCTTCGTCAGCGCAAGCGGTCGGATGGTAGTTGGAGGGCCTGACAAACTTGATTTTGGTGTCGGTACATGCGAACTGGAGCAGGCTTCGTTCTGTCGGGCTGCCAGCAGACGTTTAGTTCTGCTGGCCGTTCGCAGGTTACTCCGTTGGTAACGCATGAGCCTGCCACGAACCCAATCAAGAATAGCGTGAAGAGCATGCTTCTGCACCTGAACATCAGATAGATCACCGTCAGTCGTCCAAAGTTCTTTCCAATCGTGCTTGGTAACGAAAAGCACTTCGCACGACGTGGTCGCTCGCACTGTCGCCAACCTTCGCTGGTTAGAGAGAAAAAACGCAATTTCGCCAAACAGTGCGCCTTCCATAAGAACAGCCACGCTCGTCACTGAATTTGTCCAAAACGCAGCCGCTAGCCCCTTCCGCATTATGCACAGTCGACTCCCAAAAGTTCCTTCAACTAAAATATTGTCACCTGGAATGAATAACTCGGACTGCATACGCAGCGCTAGGTTATTGATCTGTAACCCTGTGAGAAAGCTTCGGATAGGCAACAACGCGATGGAGCGGCCGTAGATTTCCAGCATAAGTTTAAGTCGAAGGTTTGCAGAGAGGTCTTGCACAGTGCTCTGTAAATCAAGCCCTTCCGTGTGCTCGAACTGAAGATGAAAGAAAAAGCTGACGCGTTCACGGAGACTCTCAGGCAACTCGTGCTCCTTTGCAAAACTGTCGAAGCTAGCGATTCGATTCTTGTACTGCTTAGCTTCTTTGCCAAGTTCAAGAATAAGTTCCGAGATTTCACCAACGATATGACCGATGATGAAGGTGCAGCACAAGCAAGTAAATCCTGTCCAAAGCGTACCAGCTGCGTCGCGAGGGACACTTTCACGTGAGCCCACCAGCAATAAAGTGGTAATTGCCCAATAAAAAGACTTCGCGTAGAGTATTGGCACTGAGTTGTGGTATTCATGCAGCAAATGGTCTTCAGCCATCCAGCACTGTTCAACGTGCTTGCACTCGTTCTCGGATATCAAGAAGAAAATGCAGCCGACACAGTGCGCTACCGACGCAAGAATAACCACCAATTTAGCCGGGCTCAAATAAGCAGATACATTGTAAGACGCGAAGTACTGCTGTATCTGCACTATTACGTCGTCCAGGTATGTCAGAAGATCCACACAGCGTACAAGTCGCGGCAATCGGCACAGACTCACCACTACTGACCCGCTAGCTTGTGGCACATAAAGTGGCAAAGACGCAACAAGGTCCCACTTAAATGTCGAGCTATGAAGGTAATGGGAATCCATTTCTTGTCTGCTCAAAAGATTTTCAAAGCCGACCTCCGGGCATCCAAAGTAGTAAAGTCGTAAGTAAATATCAAACGCGAAACAAAAGTCACAGCCAAAATCAGCAAGCCACACAACGGTGCTTAAACCTCTAGAAAACTGGAGGTGTGCGTGAAAGCATATTCTGAAAATCACGAAAATGACATTGTAGATATTCCAACATGTGATGACAGCATTCCAGATGCTCGTAAACGTGGTACGTATCGCGTCAATATCACGTAGACCTTGTCTACCCCCACTTTTTCCACCGTTCTTCCCGGTTGTTATCCCCGTGATATCATGTTGGCAGAAAAGAGTAGACGTTTGCATCATGTGCGGCTGCAGCTTAAGACGCTCGAGATTGCGTACAACGCGCCGCATAGAATTGTGCTCGTCAACCCACATAATGTGGGCTTCATCTCTTATATCACTGAGGTCACTGGCGAATTTGCGTTGGATGACGTCGAATTGCTCGCGAGTCATGACAGACGCCTGAACAAATGAGGCCGCTATAAGTGTAGCACTGTGTGCTTTCCGTAGCAGAAATTCGCTGACACCGTAGCATTCACCACCATTGAGTGCACGGATCGGCACCTTCCGTACGCGAAAAAACACATTCACCTTACTTCCATGCAGAAAAACGAAGAACTCGCGGCAAACGTCACCTTCTAGGCAAATGGTCTCTCCATGTTGGTAGCTGTGATGTCGAAACTTGCCTGTGATTTCGTGAAGAAATTCCGCGCTGGCTGAATCAAAAAGTGGTACGCTTTTCACGGCTTCGGAATGCAGCAAAGACGAAATCTGGTAGCAAAGCTGATCAGGTAAGTGCGACAACAGCTGAGACTCGTAGGCATGCTTATGCTCCACAAACTGGTGGTGGTAAAATCGACGAATCTCGCCACTTAGCTTCTCCGAGATATCCATACGCTCCAAAATACTGTTCAGCGTATTCATTTTCTCGATGTGGTGATGTCGTGTTGCCATCACGTTTGAAATCGTACTTGACATAGCCCCCGCTACCCCGAAATTAATTATACCTCCCACGAAAATCCACAATGCTGCAAAGTAACTCTCAGCAGTCGAATAAGCTACAATGTCACCATAGCCCACTGCGGTCAGCGTCACAACGGCCCAATATACCGAGCGCAAATAGGCAAACGAGGACTTGTACATGGAAGATACGTCTTCTACAGGAAAAACTGCTCCGATGTGAGCATAACAATCAAACTTTACCCACGAACAGTTTTGGAACAGCGTGGCTTGCTGAAGACAGTCTTCACGAGATAGTGTTGACATCACGTCCGAACTAGCGTCTTCGAACGTTGACCCCCCTGCAATCCAAGCCGTTTCGAACCACATGCAACCAACGACATGCAGCATCAGCGTTACGCCCAGCAGTAGTGAGATAACCAGATGAGTTTTCGAGCTCAAACCGTGGTAATCACTGATGCTACGGAGCAAGCTGGGCATCTCACGCACTCGTACAAGACGAAGCAAACGGATGAGTGATACCCGCCCTCGTGACGCACTGATCGGGTGGGAATCAAATATTACGCCAACAGGTAGCCATGCTAGCAGGTCTACATAAAACCCACTACTCCGATAAGCAGCAAAAATGAGATCTGGTTGTGTGACCTCCAGCATAACGCTCTGATCCAAGAAGCCGAAGTATCGCGAGCGCAGAACAAGATCGACAGTAAAAAATACCTCGACCAACAACGTCAATGCATAACGTATGCCGAAGTCGGGCTGCTCAGCAAACATGTCTTGGTCGTCGGACATCGCAATAAATACAGAAAAAAAAGGGACCTCGAACGCGACGTAGACAACAGCGAGCAAGCGAGCAGTTTCCCAGTACATACGAAAAGTTGAACCGGGAAGTCGCCATCTTACACCGCGCCTCATCTCACCAGAATAAGCCTCATCGGCAACACTGTGGGAGCTACCGCCGATCGAGTTCCTGCCAGCACTTTCATAGCCACCGCGCAACCCCAGCAATTTCTTAGTCTTGCGCAACTGCGTTGAGTACTTTTCCAACGTCCCGATCATTCGGGCTCGAACAGTAACTTCGTTGCCTCTGTGTGAAAAGGTAATGGCTCCATCAAACTTGGCTTTGGCCAGGACATAGAGTTCGCAAAATGTTTTCGCGACGGCTTTTTCCTCATACTTTTCCGGGAAAAACAGGCAGCTGTCCGCGAAAAAGTCTCCGGTTTGGCACTCCTTCGGATTAGATCCATTAAAAGCTGAAAGCACCACTTTACCACGAATGACAAAGAACATTTGCGCATTAAACTTGGGCTCAGTGATCTGATCAGCTGGTGAATACACACGACGCACTAGTGCCAGGGCGAGCAAGTTGATGAATTCAACGCTTTCTTTCATGAGAAAGCATACTTGCTTTACGCGGGTAGCCTTGAGGGTCGCGACAACTTTTGACTGCAAGTGCTTGGGCATGATGTGCAGTGCTTCTTCGCTGTCAAGACTGTGGTGGGTACTCCAAGAGTAGCTGAAATACGCGGTAACCTGCCGCCGAACATTACGTGTAATGTTTTTCGAGCGCATGTACTCGCGAGCATTATCTACGTGCGTCGTGAACGCTGCATATCGCGCATTCCGAATTCGAAAGATAAAAAGAAAAGTTGCCAGCACCGACGTTCCGAAGAGCGCACCCATGAGCGTCACGATCACCGCATACACCGTTTCGGCATCGGAGACGGGGGTGACGTCGTCATACCCAAGTAGAACCATTGTCCTGGACGCCCAGTACAACGTTCGAGCGTACTTCCGGGCTACTGTTGCACCGAAAAGTCGATCTCGCACAGCCCAGCTTGTCTCCACGTTTTCATCACAATTCTCAAGAGACAGACCGCACTGAGCGTGTGCAAGAAGCATATATCCACAAGCCACATAATGGCAAAACCCAGCGCACAAGCCGATATTGCGCACGAGACTGTCGATACCCGTGGAAGAGAGGCGTTGGACCCATCCGCGATCCGAGTAAATATTCGCTACTCGCTCCAGACAGTGTCGTATCCTATAGATGCGACAGAGCTTGGTAATCCGCGTCAGGTGCAAAGCATTGTAGGCTCCAGTCGCGACTGGTATTGCGTCCGTCGGTACAAGAGCAATAATTTCCAGCGCAAACTGCACGTTACGTACGCAAATGTACTTTCGGTGCGACTTGGTGACGTCTGCCCCCGTAATCGACGACAGCGGCTTGATGGAGGCAAGCGTCCACTTGGCCTTTCCTCTCTGTAGGCCGCTGCCAGACGCTGTACGACTTAGGAGGGTCTTGGGTATCTTGAGCCGATTGGCATCTCTCGTGAGCTTTTTGCCCAGCTCGAAGCTCACCTCCTCGGAAAGCTGCGAGAACGAGTCCTTCCAGACGCGATAGAAGCCTATGAACTCCACAACCCCAATGGCGTCTGCCACGAGATCCAGCAGGGCGAAGATGGTCAATTCCTGCGTCCAGCGGTGCACGCGCTCCGGCTCCTCGTGCTGGAAAGGGTTGTAGTAGAAGGCGATGCGGAACGGCACCGTCAGGAAGATGTAGAGCGCCGCATAGAGGCTGATGCCCACGCTGATGGTCTGCCTCGTGGTCCACGGCAGCCTCTTGTAGAGCCTGGCCAGAGGCCGAGAGCCTCGTCGGTAAAGTCGTCTGCAGGCTTTCAGGAGGCTTCGACTGGACAATCTGGACGTCGATTTCAAGGTGCTGCGCGGCACTTGGAATTCCTCCGCCGGGTCTTCGGTGGCCACCACCACCTCCTGCGGGTCGTCGGCCTCGGCCGCCGCGTACACTTTGCGGTGAGGCATCTTCAGGCGCTGTGAGTCATGAAAAGTGCCTGCAGGTAGTTAGGTAGTTTCTGTCGCCGCGCGACTTGACTTATTAATGGCGGCGGTGGTTACATGGACGTTCGGGGAGTGCGCAATTTCCCGAGACCCGCAGAGTGAATGTATTTTGTGTCGGCGATTGATTGTCCAGAGTGTGTCGTTTTGGCTCGTGCCACCGATGGTGTTGTACACACCAATACGACACCCCAGTTTGTGCGCACTCCCCCTCGCCCATACTCAGTGCAGGTTTAGCGAGAGGATGG
>JAHQIV010000454.1:0-20811 GCA_030463285.1 Phytophthora europaea
CAAGGTGGAGGAGAAGGCCGTCGAGGAGGAGGAGGAGATCGACATGGGCGGAGGCATGGACATGTTCGGCGGAGGCGACGAGGACTACTAAGCACCATCCTTTGTCGTTCGTTCGGATCAACCTTTGTCACGGCTGAGCGTGAGCACTTTGTCCGATCTACCAGAGTAACACATCTAATCAATGGGACACTTTGTTAGGGGATCATCATCACCGTTGCAAGTTTTAAGCTAGTGCTAACCGGTGGTTATGGGGATAGTGCTAAACAAGAGTGCAGGAGGTTTGCAGCTCTTATTTTGCCAAGAGGTTGGTACTCTACTGGATGCAGCACTTGGGGTTCTGGTGGCTGCGGATGTCGGGCGTCTTGACGTCCGGGTCGTTCTGCTCGTGGTTGACGATCTGCGCCTTGAGCACAGGCGCCTCCACTTCCAGGTCGGCTTTGGTGAGGGAAATGCCGGCCAAGTCCGCCGCCACCTGGCGGAAGGTCGTGTTCACCTGGTCTCCGGTTTTGGCCGACACGAAGAAGCTCTTGAGGTCGTTCTCCTCCGTGAACTGCTTGTGCTTGGCCACTTTCACGGCGCGGATGTGGTTCAGGTCCGCTGCCGACCACTAAAAGTTAGAGAGGAGAGAGTTGCAAGGTGGGAGATCAAGAGACCCAAACTCACTCTTGTTGCCGACGAGCGCCACGTACGGCATGCGCTCGTCGTCGAAAGTGCGTCGGACGAGGCGGTACCAGTCCTCGAGGTTCTGGAAGCTCTCGTAGTTGGTGATGTCGTACACCAACAGCACGCCCTGCAGACTTCAATGTCAGTCGATGCAACATGCCCCCACCCACCCCCCTCTCCCTACCTGCGAGAGCGTACCTGAGCCCCATAAATATAATTCTTGAGCATTTTGCCGCCGATGCTCTGACCGCCGATGTCCCAAATCTGCAGCGTCACCTGCGTGTCACCTGCGCAATGCTCAAGTCAGTGGAAATTGTACCTATCGACCTAACAGCACCATAATATGAGTGGGCATTTACCTGGCAGTGCCATCCGCTTGAGGAAAAAGTCCAAGCCGATCGTCTGCTTGTACGTCGTGGAGAAATTGTCCTCCGTGTGCCGCATCGCAATGGAAGTCTTGCCCACGGCGCCATCCCCCAGGATGATGACCTGCACATCACGTCACTATCTATCAGTCACGTGCCCCCAGACCCAATGGATGCGTTTTAGTCTCTCACCTTGTACTGGAGCTGCTGAGGCTCCGAGTCGCTGTCCGTCTCCTTCGACATGATCAATATTGCTAGACTCGAATATCTTGTGCTTTCGCAACTCTTCAAGATCGCGTCGTTTCGGAGCCATCAAGTGAGTTTTCAGGAATTGTTGATGGAATGATGGGATCATCCTGGTCAATCATGTCGAATTTGATCAGTCTCTACATACAGTACATGCACGTGCATAATACCTCTGCTCACATTTCCGATTTGGAGCGGCCTGCGAAACAAGGAAAAGACAAGAGGAATGCCGGCTAATACACCCACTGAAGAGCGCGTGCTCAGGACTCGTGACCCATCGACGTGGCATCACAAGAAGCACGGGTCCGATGGCTTTTGCACGAGGATGAAGAGCTACTACGCGAATTCTATTGGAAGGATGCGCCACTTGCAGTGGATGATGGTCAATTGCGACGAACCACTACCTACCGATGCAGTCGATGCTGTCTTTTCCTGCAGAGCTTTAGAACATGTCATTTGGTTCCACGAGAACCGATTTGAAGGATGCACCACTGCAGCCATGGATCGGGCTGCAAGCAACGGTTATATCGACACTGTTAAGTGGCTCCATGATAATCGCAGTGAAGGTTGCACCACCGCGGCGATGGATGGCGCCGCAACGAACGGCCATCTTGACGTCGTCAAGTGGCTGCACGCAAATCGCTCCGAAGGCTGCACTACCGCAGCTATGGATGGCGCTGCAAGCAATGGCCACCTCGATGTTGTCAAGTGGCTGCATGATAATCGCTCCGAAGGCTGCACCACTGCCGCCATGGATGGCGCGGTTACCAATAGTCGAACGAAGGTAGCGCGATGGCTGCATGAAAACCGCTCGGAAGGGTGTTCGACAGCGGCGATGGATAATGCAGCTGGACAGAATTACCTCGCCGCCGTCGAGTGGTTGCACGACAATTGCAAGGCTGGGTGCAGCCCCGCTGCGATGGTCAACGCTGCGTCTAAAGGGTACCTGGATGTCGTCAAGTATCTGCACACTGAAGTTGATCAACCAGCTACCAACGCTGCCATCTCTGCTGCCGCGGAAAACGGTCATCTCCAGGTTGTGGAATATCTCCACGAGAATCGAACGGAGATCTGCCAAGCCGATGCCATTCTACGTGCCAAAACGAATAAACACGCTGAGGTTGTCAAGTACCTGCTCAAACATGACGACTGTCGAGCTGCAAATGAGGCGGAGAAGGCGAATATTCTTGCTGAAGGAAGATTTGCCACGGTACGGAAGCTGTGGCACTTGATTTGTCTGGTACTTCTGTCATTCCGCTTGGTTCCGATATTGCTGGGAAACTGCTTCAAGTCGGGAACTGGCCGTCGTATAGTGGAAGCAAAGTCTAGTACTGAGCTGGAAGAACGCATTCGTGCTGATGAGGAAGCAAACATCCGTACCAGCGAGCAAGCGAGAATCCGGACTGAAGTGGCAGCGAGTATCGGAGATGAAGGGGAAAAGGCCCAAGCTGGGAAGCGAGCAGACACTCGCACTGAGCAGCAAGAGATGAGAGCTCGAATCCGCGCTGAGATCCAAGACGAGGTCGAGAAAAAGATGCGTGCAGAGATCAGAGCTGAACTGCTTGGGGAGGATTCGAAGCAAGTCTAAGCCGCTTACTGGCGTGTCACCAACGAGGACTTGATGTGAGTTGCAGCAGAAAAGGAGGGTTTGCTTCCTCTATTTCGACACCGCCGAAGCAAAGTTTATACTTACTAAGTATTTTTCTTGAAACAGGCTAGGTTGCGTAGATTTTACTACCAATACAAATAGCCTCTTCCATACTCGGGTGGTGTTGGGACTCACGTTACAGTAAACTTAGGCCCAGTCTCGAAGCAACCGGCTACAGAATCAGCCACGTCCGTCCCGAAACAATTTCAACCTATGTATTTTTCCGACATACTTGTACTATGTGAGAACCTTTGTTATTGTCAAATGAATAACTGGTTTTTTAAAAACGTTTAAATGTGCGTAAACCATTGGCGATAAGAGAATATTATGAAGAGTAATACAGTTAGTTAGTCAGCAACCCTCCACTTCGCAAATTTCAGAGCTTCTTCGTGCGTAGCGCGACCTGCCTTCTCCCACATTGCAGAATCTGCCACCTCGGGGAAAGATGGTGGTGCGATTAATAAACTGCGCGGTCGTTGGAGGAGGGAGCATGCTATTCGTTGATCGACTGGTGAAATCGTATCCGTCACTTTGCCTGTGTATTGAAGCAGTGATTGAGATGCTAGCGACTTTGGAGAAGGTTGACAACGTGAAGGATATGACAGTGATCTTGTGTGTGGATGGTCTGCAGAAGCTCAACAATGATGGCACCATGACGTGCGCCTTTTATCGCGTCTTGGCTACGATTTGCAGATTCCTAAACTCATCCCGAGTATTTGCTGTATGTGTGTGCTCGACGACAACTCAAATTCCAGTCGATCTAGCCCTTTCAGTTTCTCTGCAGAAGCGCGTGTATCTGTCTCCTCCTGCATTGCGTGGTGAGGAAGTCTTGAAACCAAGAGCACGATTGGAGAAACTGTTGGTGGATGATATGGGTGGGCATGGTCGAGCACTGGAAACATTGGACAGCGTTTTGCGTCAATACACGAAAGACGAACTGGAACAGACAGATCCAGTCAGCGTTCTTGATCAGGTATTCAATGAGCTGCAAAACCGATATGGCAAGATGCTCTTGTCTCCGTTTTTACGAGACGCAGTCAACTGCCAGGCCGTGCTCGCCGCAATTCTCTCTCGCCGCTGCTACTGTGTGTTTGATTGTGTTGTTCCAGACATGACAGTGGATCACCTACGAAGCCTTGGTATGTTTCGATTGACCACTGACGGTACTCAAGAATACGCTTTCGTTCTTTTTCTGATGTTGTTGCGGACCCTTCCGAAGACTTTAGGCAATGTAGCCGACTTCGACGAGCACCTTACTCGCACCATGTTGGGATGTCAGCGATTTGAGCAATTTGTAGCGTCTTACCGTCGTGTGAAATCGATGGTATATTGTGGTACTCCAGTCAAACTGTCTACATTTCACTCTGGTGCTCGGTTTGGTTCAATTCACGGCATTCTGATCGAGGAGCTGAAGCCGCGCACAGTTGTGGAGTCTACAACTCAAGTTTCAAGGTCCGGTTTGGGGAACTCAAATCGCCACGGTGCTGTCGACGTATCCGAGATGGGCACAATTGTCGTCAATGGGGCCAGTGCTTCAGCTGGTGATATATTGATGCGAATCCAATTGACGACGGGCAAGAAGGAAATTGTTTGCAGCGAAGTGATTCAATGCAAATTGATGCAATGGAATCAGAAGTTGGACAAAACACGGTACGAGGAAGAGCGAGCTAAAACCGTGAACGTCAACACCGACGTGTTTTTGCTAATTACGGCGTCTGACGATGCGGAGGATTCCCCGAAAGATGTGGACTCGTGTCGAAAGGTGAATTTGACCGATACTTCGGACCGTTTGCAAGCCGCGGACATCGAAGTCTTCAAAAGCCGCTGAATATCAACACTCACGAATTACGCCTCATAGATGGAGTGGGTGATGCAACTGCCAAAAAGGTTATTGATGAGAGGAGAAAACGAAGGTTTTATAGTCATGAAGATGCGGTGAGTCGACTCTTCCCCGCTAACAAGAAATGCAAAACTGCTGAGGTGTTGCATGCACTTCATTGCGATGGCGAAGAAGACGAAGCACTCCGTAAAACTGCTTTAGTGTCGCAGGATACTAGTAAGAGATCATGAACACAAACAAATTTTAGTGTGCGCAGGTTTTAGCTACTATCCATTCAATCCGCTAGTTGCGAGCATATCCAATTTTGAGGGTTTTTCGAAAGAATCTACTTCTATCACTCAACCTGTCTCCCTGGTATTTGACGCGATCGACGAGCTTTCAGCTCTTTCCAAGACGTGGAGGCGAAATCCTCGCTTTCCAACTTGTCGTGCGTCATAGTCATTTTCATTTTCGAAAGATCAGCGTCAGATCACCATGTACATCCTTACGCCGGAAGAAATGGACGAGTATTGGTGGAAGGACCCATCCACTTGGCATCACAACAAGCACGGGATTGATGGCTTTTGCACGAGTATGAAAAGCTACTACGCGAGTTATTTGAGTAGACACATATGCCGCCTGCAGTGGATGATGGTTAATTGCGACGAACCAATATATACCGATGCAGTCGACGCTGTCTTATCTAGCGGAGTTTTACAGCATGTCGTTTGGTTCCACAAGAACCGATTTGAAGGATGCACCACTGCAGCCATGGACCGGGCTGCAAGCAAAGGGTACTATGACAGTGTCAAGTAGCTTCATGAGAACTGCAGTGAAGGTTGCACCACCGCAGCGATGGATGGGGCCGCAAGCAATGGCCACCTTAACGTTATTCAGTGGTTGCACGCAAATCGCTCTGAAGGCTGCACTACACGAGCAATGGATAGTGCCGCAAGCAATAGCCACCTCAATGTTGTCAAGTGGCTGCACGATAATCGCTCCGAAGGCTGCACCACTGCCGCCATGGATGGCGCGGTTACCAATAGTCGAACGAAGGTAGCGCGATGGCTGCATGAAAACCGCTCGGAAGGGTGTTCGACAGCGGCGATGGATAATGCAGCTGGACAGAATTACCTCGCCGCCGTCGAGTGGTTGCACGACAATTGCAAGGCTGGGTGCAGCCCCGCTGCGATGGTCAACGCTGCGTCTAAAGGGTACCTGGATGTCGTCAAGTATCTGCACACTGAAGTTGATCAACCAGCTACCAACGCTGCCATCTCTGCTGCCGCGGAAAACGGTCATCTCCAGGTTGTGAAGTATCTCCACGAGAATCGAACGGAGATCTGCCAAGCCGATGCCATTCTACGTGCCAAAAAGAATAAACACACGAAGGTTGTCAAATTCCTGCTCAAACATGACGAGTGTCGAGCTGCGAACAAGGCGGAGAAGGCGAAGATTCTCGCTGAAGGAAGATTTGCCACGGTGCAGAAGCTGCGGCACTTGATTTGCCGGTAATTATGTGGTTCTGCTAAGGAAACACACATCTGTACCAGCGAGCAAGCAAGAATCCGGACTGAAGTGACAGCGAGTATTGGAGATGCCGACACCAGAAATGAGAGCTCGAATCCGTGCTGAGATTCAAGATGAGGTCGAGAAAAAGATGCGTGCAGAGATTCGAGCTGAACTGCTTGGGGAGGATTCCAAGCAAGTCAAAGCCGTTTGTTAGTGTGTGACCAACAAAATCATTTTTTACTGGATTTGCTTTCTCTATTTCGACACCGCCAAAACAAATTTTATAAAATATTATTTTCCTAGATCTTTCTACTAATACAAACAGCCTCTTCCAAACTCGGGTGGTGTTGGGGCTCGCGTTACACGTTGCGTAGATTTTACTTACTCTCGATATCACGAACTTCCGCGGCTTTTTCGGAATCTTCAAGAATTGAATCCTAGGAAAGATTTTCTGCGGGTTTTCGCGATATCTTCCTCGAACTAAATCATCTCTCTTCCTCGGTCTAGCTACTTCTATCATTCTCTTACCGTCTTCAGTACTTCGCTTCACTTTCGTTTTTGAAGATCAGACATCCAGGAGCCTACCTGCTATGTCTGCTTCCTCGTCCGACGAGAGTGAGTACGCGTGTCATGAACCGACCACCTGGCACCACCAGAAACATGATCCCAGGGACTTCTGCAAGCGGATGATGAATTATTACGCCAGCCACGGCGATCTGGGTCGCTTGAGATGGCTGCGCGACAACTGCGACGCTAAATATTCAGCTGAAGCGATGGATGGAGCGGCGACAAATGGCCACCTCGAGGTCGTCAAGTGGCTGCATGACGTTCTCTCCGTGGATTCCGCAGCAATGCGCAATTCCGCTGGCACTTTTACCGAGTTGTGGAGCTTCGGAGACTGGGACGGTGGCAGCTCAACAGCGAAATGTACGACCGCGGCGATGGATGGAGCGGCGATGAACGGGCATCTCAATGTGGTCAAGTGGTTGCACAAGAACCGACCGGAAGGGTGCACGACCTCAGCAATGGACGAAGCTGCGCGCAATGGCCACTTCAGTGTGGTGCTGTGGCTGCACTGCAATCGCAGAGAAGGCTGCACCACAGCAGCAATCGACGGTGCTGCCAGTGGTGGCCACCAGCAAGTGGTGGAATGGCTGCACAAAACGCGCTCTGAAGGGTGCACTCATGACGCGATGATCAACGCAGCGTCGAAGGGATTCCTGGAGATCGTGAAGTACCTGCACGTCAACCTTGGCCAAGCAGCCTCCAACGCTGCCATCATTGCCGCAGCACGTACTGGCCACCTGCCGGTGGTGCAGTATCTGCACGAAAATCACTCGGGGCGCTGCATGGCGGACCCCATCGCCATCGCTAAGGCAAATGGACACGATGCCGTCGTCGACTTCATGCGCGAGAAATGTCGCCGCGCGTACGAAGCCGGTCGGTTCATGGTTGATGCTGAAGGAAGCGGTAAATCGGAGTACTCCGTCGCTGGTAGCCAAACATTGGACAGTGATTCTGTTGGTGACACGACCAAGAAAGTGTCAAAGTTGTCGGAAGACGCTGTTGCTGCTGCAGAGTCTCGCGGTGACCTTGAAGCTCGCCTTCGTGTCGAAGTGGAAGCGAGTATTCGGGTTGAGGAAGAGGCGAGGATCCGAGCTGAGGTGGAGGCAGCTATCCGAGCTGAGCAGGAGGAAGCCATGCTGCGGGCCAAGATTCGAGCGGAGATCCAGGACGAGGTGGAGGAGAAGATGCGCGCCGAGATCCGAGCCGAGTTGCTCGCCCAGAAGAAGACGCAGCCGTGCACGATCTGCTTTGGGAAAATCGACGACCCGATCACGACTTTGTGCGGCCACACGTTTTGCGCCGGGTGTCTGGCCAAGTGGCGCAGCGGAGGTCACGAGCTGTGCCCCATGTGCCGATCGTGTCTCAATTGAACGGGGTTAACGAAAGGAGGACGTCTCAGTTTGGACACTTCCGACAAAGTTGCATATTTTTCATAGGTTTTGGTACCAATTCATACGCATGGATGTATTTTGATTGAATTGATTCACCCGAACGTCTGTCTTTTGGAGATCGCGTCGGTTCATTCTGAGAGAACGAGCGAGCGCAGTTATGGTGGACCGTCGCTTTCTTCTTCTTGTATTCTTCGTTCTCGTTATGGGGCTCTTTCGAAATGTTTTGGGGGCTTTCAACGCTGCATCGGCGACTCCAGTTCCCGTAAAGATGGTGAATAGCAACCCCGTACTCGAGATGGTGATCGACGACACGCCCATGAGGCTCATTCTCACTACAGGTATTTCCTCACATGTCAATGAAAATGAACTTTGACCAACTAATTTCCTAACTTCAAATTGCACGCAGATCTGGACGGTATAGTGGTGTGCGAAGACGCGAACAAGTCACGCCGCGACTGGCTGATGACCGACTCAGAGTTTGGTGGGTAGAGGGTCTGGCTTTGAGCTGCCTGTCTGGGTATTCACTCCGTTTGTCATTAATTTTGTGCCCAGACAACGCTCGAAAGCGGCTACGCTACGAACTGCATTGGGTTTCACCAGAAGTCAGAGAGCACGAGGTTCAAGTTCCGGCGCTGGGCTTCAGTGGGCGGATCGCTGTTGGCTTCTTCCAGCAGGACAACCAACAGATGCGGATGGCCGCAGTGGCGTTTTATCTGGGCAGCCTGGGCGCTGACGGCTTCATTGGAGCTGGTTTCGTTTTCCATCCAGACCAATCGTCGCTTTGGGAATCGATTCAGGAAGCAGCGACGGACTTCCACGGCTACATGTATCATGGGCGTGGCCACTCGAAGAAGGAGATGGCGGTGCCTGTCGACACGGACGAGATACAACTAGCTGAAAGCGACGTCATTGCAGAAGCTTTCGACCGAGACAACTACGTCTGGAGCGAGCCATTCGTGTCACTTGGTGACGACGTCACAAATGCGCAAGGCATTTCCTTCCCGAGTATGGCGAAGCTCATACATAACCTTGCTGTGCCTGTGTAACTAAGTATTATTATGGGTTGTTTTCGCGATAACAGTCCATGAAGTGCGCTTTGAGTGCAATTTGGCATCGGAGAGTGGCAGCGATGCCACAGGTAGTCGTGCTTCCGAGCCAAATACGCAGTCTGTCCAGCTTTTCGGAGAGTTTTCAAGTACTTGGGACGTAGTTGTGGACTTTAATGTGCCATGCCTCGAGCTTCCCAAGGAATTCTACGACGCCGTACGTTCCTCACCCTGCTGATTGGTGATTCTCTTAAAAGTCTGGCCTAACTTCGCTGTAGTTGGTAGGATGGCTTGGGCTCAAGCTCGATTCCAGGCTTGGTCTCTCAGAAGTCGCGGCTCCAGCCTCGGCCCTACCAGATCTACGTTTTTCTCTTTCATTCAACGGCCCTCAGCTCACTCTACCGCTGCAGTCACTTGTTCTACCAGAGCTATCGTCGTCTTCAAGCGATGGGAATTCCACCAAAGTCTGCATTCAGCGCTCAGCGTCCATGTTGCAAAGAGGCACTGCCGCTTATGCTGCATCAACCACCTCGGCGGCGGAAGTCGCGCGCCTGCAGCGACTGCATGGAGCGACCGGGATCCCCGTGTACAACATGATCGACTCGCCTCTCATTTTTGGTGCGATGGCACTAGACGCCTTGGGATCTGTGGTATTCGATGACGCCACAAAGCGAACGGGAGTTCTGAAGCGCGCACCAAATTCCGCGTCGGACGACAGCAGTCCCCAAAGTGCCGCCTCTTGCTTACAACCACCGTCGTGTCAAGGCCAACAAGAATACAGCCCACACTGGAACACTTGTCAAGGTACGACTCGAGTTGGATGAACGTGCTTAGCCTCGATACTTACTGTTGCTTCTCCGCAGACCCGGACTGCTCTCAGTATTACTTCCACAGCCTCGATGAAGAGACAAAAGAGTGTGTGATTGTACGTACAACATGTGCCAATGATATTTTCCGATCATCGGTGTGGGCTTACTACTCACACCTCCTTATTCTAGAACTCAAGCTGGACGGCAATGCTAGCTGTGACGATAGCACTTTTCGTCATGGCTGAGCTCTTCTTCTCGCTTTCGCTTCGAAGCCTCGTTTACCAGTCACAAGAACGAAGATCTTCAAGTTGATACCGCTAGAGATTTTTTTTTTTCTTGGAGAACTTCGTAGTCGCAGTCTGTCAACGATAACACACATCCCTCATCCTGGTGATCAACGCCAGATGGAGTTCTGTGGAAATTGTTCAGCAATGCACGCAGCTGTACTGGAATAAATGATGGATGGATACGAAATGTTGACCCTCCATCATTCAGACGAACACTTTTTGGATTTCCTTCCCTGCGTTCATTCTTGACGCGCGATAGAGTAAAACCGACATCCTCGCTTTGCAAGCCAACTTCATTTTACTTCGGTTTGGAAAGCTCAGCGCCACCTGAGAGGACATCGCCATGGACATCCTTACGCCGGAAGAAAAAGCCGAGTATGGGCCGAAGGAGCCATTCACTTGGCATCACAGCAAGCACGGATCCGATGGCTTTTGCACGAGGATGAAGAGCTACTACGGGGGTGCTTTGAAATTTCGACTCTCTTTGTTGTGGATGATCGACAATTGCGACGAACCACTATCCACCGATGCAATGGATAATGCAGCGTCAAGGGGGAACTTACACAACGTCATTTGGTTCCACAAAAACCGATTTGAAGGCTGCACCACTGCAGCGATGGATGGCGCTGCACGCATAGGTCGCCTCGACATAGTGAAGTGGCTTCATGAAAATCGCAGTGAAGGTTGCACCACCGCGGCGATGGATAGCGCTGCAAGCAAAGAACGCCTTGAAGTTGTTGAGTGGCTGCACAAATACCGTTCTGAAGGCTGCACTACTGCAGCCATGGATAGCGCCGCGACTAATAGCCACCTCAACGTTGTCCAGTGGCTGCACACACATCGCTCTGAAGGTTGCACCACTGCCGCCATGGATGGCGCGGTTGCCAATAGCCATGTTGATGTGGTCCGATGGCTGCATGAAAACCGCTCGGAAGGTTGTTCGACAGCGGCAATGGACAATGCGGCAGGAAAAAATTACCTTGCCGCCGTCAAGTGGTTGCACGACAATCGCAAGGCTGGGTGCAGCCCTGCTGCGATGGTTATTGCTGCGTCGAAAGGGTACCTAGATGTCGTCAAGTATTTGCACACTGAGGTTGACCAGCCAGCTACGGACGCTGCGATTTCCGCCGCGGCGGAAAACGGTCATCTTCAAGTTGCGGAGTATCTTCTCGATAACCGATGCGAAGATTGTAAAGCGGAGACTACCGGTAGTATTCGAGCGGAGAGCAATGGTCATGTCAGGGTTGTCGAGTGTCCGCAAAATCATGGCGAATGGCAGGAAGTTTGCAAGGTGGAGTGCAAGAAAGATCATGAGCTCTGAGCCCCGATATACGGCTAGTAGACGTGGTTGTGAGCGTAGCAGAAGTGCAGACTGCGTTCAACACAGAGCGAGAGAGAGAGAGAGAGAGAGAGAGAGAGAGTTAAAAACAACCAAGTTGGCGAGGAATATGAGCAGCATTTGAAGCTACCCAACGCACAAGTAGGAAAGGAAAGAGCTAAGCGCACAATCCAGCAAGTTTTTTTTTCCTCAATGTTTGTCGATGTCTGCCAACTGTCAAGGCAGTGAAGGCGCAACGAATGCAGTACATGTACATGTACACGGGAGTCGATTCAATCTGATCGAATCGATTGGAGTGTCAAGGCCAATTCACCTCACGTTGATTCCTAGTACCAGCGCAGCAAAGTTTGCGGGGATGCTTGGTACGGGTCCACCTCTACTGTACTGCGCATACGAAACCTCACAACCGTGGCATGAACAAATTGGTCTTCTGGATCCCGTAAACGTAATTTTCCGCCATTCCAACTGTAAATTAATCTTTCGTGATTCGGTTAGGTGGTCGAGCGATTGTTTACTTCTTCAGCGAATGCAGCACAGTCCCTCACCAGATGGACGTTACTGTATGTAAAAATCAAAAACTTCTCCCCAAACAAAGGAACCCCCAGTCTGGCTGCGACCAACAGGTGCCATGTGACGTTCCTACCCGCCGGCATGCAACAACTTGTGCTGGAGATGAGAATTTCATCCTGAAAAATCGTCCAGAATGATACTCTTCTCGTCACATCGGTGCCAGAGAGGCGGTGTTTCACAATCCTGGGCTCGACCCGCTGGAACACTTTCTCCCACGTGCTTGTACGTTAGATAGATGAACGATGTTGCGATTGACATGGAGAGGAAGAACCACAGATGGCGTACACTACTGTACTGTATCGCCGCAGGTTGAGGGTCAAGCAACAAGAACCTGGCACAATACTGCACAGCATCGATCACTTCCTCATTTGCCTTCAAGCGCTCAAGTCTTCAGCAACTCGAACCCAACCAAGGCAAACCATGGTCGGTTCCGTTTCCAGCGCGATATTCGCTCTCTGCTCCTTCATCGCCGTCCAGAGCGACTTTGCTTCCGCCGCTGGGGCCCGCGTTGACCTCGGCTCGTGCCTCACCAAGGCCGGCATCGAGAACTCGGTGCCCAAGACCACGACCTGGACGATGGACATCCAGCCTTGGAACTCGCGCGTGAACCCCGTGCCTTCCGCCGTTGCGTTCCCCAAGACGGAGAAGGAGGTCTCGGCCGCCCTCAAGTGCGCCACCGACGCCGGCGTCAAGGTGACCACACTGGGTGGCAACCGCTCATTCTCGAGCATGGGATTCGGCCGCAACAACGGCGCCCTTGTCATGAACCTTAAGCACATGAAGCACCTCAAGTACGACGCGGCCACCGGCCTCCTGTCGTACGGTGGCCCCGTCATGATCTCGGAGGCCGCCAACTACATGTGGAAGGGATTTAAGCGCACCCTCCCCCACGGACGGTGCCCCGACGTCGGTATGACTGGTGTGGCTGCCTCGGGGTTCGGTACCCTGTCACGCGCTGCCGGTACGGTGCTGGACAACATTGAAGCCGTGCGAGTGGCTCTGGCGAACGGCTCGATCGTGGACGCCAGCGCGAAGCAGAACTCGGACCTGTTCTGGGGCGTGCGTGGTGCCGCCAGCTCCATGGGCGTGGTGCTTGACTTCAAGGTCAAGACGCTCGCGCCTCCGTCGCAGCACGTGACGAACTACACCATCGCCTTCAACAAGAGCGCCAAGCCCACGCAGCAGGACAACGTCAACGCCTTCATCGGCACGCAGAAGTGGGCTTTGAGCGCGGCCAACAACGACCTGCTGTCCATCCGCTTCAGCCTCAAGACTAAGGTCACGCTCCAGGGCTTCTTCTATGGCTCGTCGGCGCAGGCCAGTACCGTGCTGGGATCGCTCATGAAGAACCTACCGCCCTCGATGCTCCTCACCACGACCGAGAACGACTTCTGGTCGTCCGAGGCCATCTCGACCCCCGGCCTCGTGGACCAGGCGCTCTCTCCTCGCCGGTACTTCTACATCGCATCAGTCACGATCCCCAGCTCCGCCCCTCTCACCAACTCGACGGCCTGGGAGCTCTTCTCCAACACTGCGTATGCTCCTGCTCTTCCGGACGCTTCGGCCTCGGGCTTCGTGGACATTTGGGGCGGCAAGTACGCCAAGGGCGTCAAGGCGGACGCGTCGGCCTGGAAGCACGACGACCGGCTGCACCTCATCCGTTGGGACATCCGTACGCCGACCTTCGACGTCAAGTTCGCCGACAGCTCGATTACTGCCATGCGCAGCAACTTTTACAAGTTCGTGAACGCCTACAAGGCCTCGGGTGGTGTGCCCGGTGGATTCACGACGTACCGCGATGAGAGGTGGAGCGTGAAGGAGATGGCTGAGTATCTGTACGGCGGCGGCAACTTCGCCAAGCTGCAGAAGATCAAGACCAAGTACGACCCCAAGATGATGTTCAACACGGACCCGCAGGCTATCCCCGCCCTGGCTTAGATGGCCAGACAGTTAGATCCAAAACTATCAAAGTTTAGACAGCCGAAAGGATTTTACATAATGGATGTGTAGTTATCACTCTTCAGAGTTACGGCATTTTACTGGCTTGCACTGCATTTTGCAGCCAACTTACCGTGACATTCCCTATCATGAGCATGAAACCTTGCTGCACAACTCCGAAGTAGTACTGCCTATATTTACTTATTAGTAAACAGCACCGAGACGGAGGAGAATCATTCATATACAACATAATGGACATGCACTATAGAACCTCGGTACAATACATGTATAAGTACAGCACGAACATTTTCTGCAAAATACCAACTCTATCCACAGACCATTTGCTACATGTTGTCACTTTTTAAATCCTTATAAGAACGCACGCGTTCTTGTCGATTTTCAGATGGATGACGTTGGCAGCCGAAAAACGAATTCGGCGGATTCGTTATCGGTAGCATACCACAATGCTTGGTCTTGGTGATCAGACTAGAGGGTCATGCATACTGGGCATGTACCCCGAATCTCGCGCCACCTGTCCAGACAACTCAAGCAGAAGCAGTGACAGCACAGTGTCCACGCTCGACTTTCGGGCACTTCAAAGCAAATCGAGCATGTTTCAGCCACTTCCGCGTCATCGAAAAGGGATCCGAGTCTCGGCCTATTCGCGTCATCGAATCTGAATTGGCGCTCATCACGTGGGGCCGGGCTAGGCCGGCGATAAGGCTCAAATTCTCGCGGATCTCTGTAGTCCCCATCGTCAAAACTAGGCAAGCGATATCGTTCATGCTCACCGTCCTCAGCAGACCAGTGGTATGGTTCAGATTCAACTTGCTCTCGATCAATGTCCACATGTGAACTCAACCACGAGGTAGACTCACGTCGTCGAGTTGATCTCGTAGTTGACCTCGTCCAGAGATACGACTCGGATTCTCCCAACGCTCGCGCATTACCACGGTTTGAAGTTAACAGCGTGGCAGTACGATGCGCTGCAGACACACGCGCAATTTCATCCTTCAACTGAGCCAAGCTCAAGTGCCGAGGGGACTCTGCATCATCTCGAAAGCGGAGGCTGGCACTTCCGATCGAGGACCGTAGGTAGAATGGCGAAGATTGAACTGCGGCATCTTCTTCCTCTTCATGACGAGACGGCTGGAATGCCACAGCTTCTGAAATTTGTCTCCCATTGGCTTCCGCGGGACTGAGGATATTGATTGTTTGTCTGCAAGATGGGCATGCGTTGTTCGTCGCGAGCCATTGCAAAATGCACATGGTGCAAAAGGTGTGACGACACGCCGTAGTCAGGGGGTCATTCAAGCCGTCACAGCAGATTGGACACTCATCGACTAGGTCGTCGCCGCTCGGGTGGGATCTTGATTCACTGTAACTTGCCGAGGTTTCAACCGTCAATCGAGGGGGTTCTGGAGTCCGCACCAATGCTGAACTTGATCTCACCTGCTCCTGGGTCTGCTCCGACGCAGTTGAATCTGATTCAGGCGAATCCACACACGCGTAGGTTTCGCTGCAGGTTGTGCATCGATCCGATGCGATTTCGTGGAGGTATCGGGCAAGACCGAGGTGTCCATTTTGAGCAGCGGCGACAATGGCGGCATTTGTAGCTGGTACATCGAGGTGCTCGTGGAGATACTGGACAGTTTCCAGGTGCCCATTTGACGCTGCGTCAGTCATAGCAACTTCGTGCATCTCCTCCGTCCAACCGCCTTCACAGTTTGCAGACATCCACTTGACGAGGTCGAGCTTGCCTTGACTGATGTAGAAAGTCTTCATCGTCTTGCATATCCCCACGGGGTTGTGCATCAGGCCATGCCAGCCAGAGGGATCGCACGCTCCAAGCGCGCACTCAGCTTCGGAGAATTGGGTGACCATTTTGATCTGGTCCGTACTTGAAAACTCGAGTGTATTTGCGAGACCGCAAACTGTGAAGTGAGTCCGTGTTGTAGGCATCCCTCCTTCCGACTCGTACCGCCCAGGGAATAGGCTACATCAACTTGTTCATATTTGTGCATAAGATCATGAATACAACCCCCCCCCATCCCCCCAAAAAAAACTGGTTGAATGAACGACACTGTGGCTCAGTGCGTTATAGGTTCAGGCTAGTTCATTAATTTTGCGACGAACTATAGATCGTCAAGGCCATCTAGTAGCTGGGCTTCTATCTCTTCGTGCATCTGCCTCTCGACATCAGCTTGAATCTCAGCACGAATGTTCGCTCTCATCTCCTCTAGCTTTGTTTGAATGTTTGCTTCAACTTCAGCGCGGATTGTGGCCTCCTTTTCCTCACGGATGCCGGCCTCCACTTCAGCTCAGTAGTGGGTCATGGAACATTACGCCGGCAGTTTTTTTACTTTCCGTAATTTACCTGCGAGACCAGTCCTGGAACGTTCTTTCGAGGCAGCTGCTATTTTGACGACGCAACCTCTCGACCACCTGAGAGCGAAACCAACGCCCTTTCGATCTGAGGGTGGTTTCGGATCCGCTCAACAAGCTGAGAAGTCAGCACCATCATTTAATGATATAAAGTCATTTGATCCTGATACAAGAATATAGTAAGTATATAAAGCATATCATATACGATCAACCGATCCAACCATAAAGATAATGAAAGGATTCATCTATAAGATTTCGAATGCTGATAATTCCATCATCTTTATTGGAAGCTCATGCAAAACGATGCAGTCATACTGGAAAGATGTCAAGAACATGTATAAAACATGGCTGCGAACAGGTAACCGTACAGTGTGATTTATGACCATTTCAAGAAGGACGGTGTTGAATCTTTTGGCATTGAATTACTTAGCGAGCATGAGTTAGTCAAAGGTATCGATATTTATGAGCATAAGCAATTAGCAATTAATAGTATGACATGTATCAACAATCATGAACACGACTTTAGAATTGGTAATCAGAAAAACGATAATGTTGATCCTAAGTATGATCCGAGGAGAAAGATTCAATGTCAGTGTGGGGGTCTACTTATAGTCGATACAACGAAGGCAAACATCTTCAAACAAAGAAGCATCAAAATTATTTAGCTCAGAGAGAATAAATCCAAACTCTGAATTTCACATTAATTCTCTGAATTAATTTATTTTTTCTCAAAAAATTAAAGTGGCTATGTATATAGATACCCCCGATAACATGACGAACGAACTAACTTTTGGAAAATACAAGAACACGCCGATCGAAGAAGTATTCACTTCTGATCCTGGTTATTGTCGCTGGATGCTCAACCAACCAAGTCTCAATATTAGTGAGGAAATCAAGATATTCCTCCACTCCAAGTTTCTAAGCAATGATAACTCGTATATGATGAGTTGGGGCAAGTACAAGGGTAAGACGCTAAAACAAATTAGTCGCACCGATTCTAATTATATCGAATGGCTCCGTAAGAATCCATTCGTAATTGAGAAATGTCCTAAGCTTGTCGAGGCTTTACAGCCTAATTAAAAAAATATCTTTTTTTTAAATCCAAATCTAAGCAGTGGTAAAATCAAGAACCTCACCCGTTAGACGATCGTAGGATAGCTCTTGCTCACTCACAACCAATACAATCATGTTTGTCCCCTGGCATCCAGCGTTTGTACCTTGTACCTGAATAGCTTGAGGGACATCACGCTCTGTCAGGCGACTAACGTCAGCGATAAGAACACGGTTAGTTAGCGACCATGTCTGATAGTCAAGGAGGCCATTCACCAATTCAGGAGTCAGATCACCGTTAATCGAAGCGATCTTAGCCAGTTCGTTGTGAAAGTGGTGGAAGTCGTAGTCATGGCTAATGTCGAACACCTGAGTAGAACCAATACGAACATTGAAATTGCGAATCGACGAACCAGGGTGGAGAGTCCAAGGAGCACTATCAAAAGGACTCTGGAACTGTTGAACAGCAGCCGAAGCAAAATTACCAGTCTGTTCGGCGAAAGGGAGGAGAATGACGTACTTAGCGTTCTTAACAGATGCGGATAGCTGTAGATCAAATGCGGCATTAAGCTGAGTCGATTGCTTACCAATACCAGCACGCTGGTAAAATAATTGAGCATAACAATCGTTGTATCGAACCTTCTTGACGGGTTTAGAGATGATAGCCTGAGGATTCTCCAGATGAACAAACGGTACATACAGGCGAGACGTAGTAAAAGGCATGTAAGTTCCATCAATAGTGGGTTCAAGTGCATTTACAACCGCACCCCAAGAAACAGCAATCGAACCCGAAGTAGAAAGTGCGCTATTCATAGGATTGTTGCTTGCAGATGAAGCAACCATTACTGGACAGGTATTACCGCTCGAAAGTGTAGTACTCGTTAGCGTCATTCTAAGGGAGCTATCAACATCGATTGCTGAAGTGCCCTGATTAACGCGGAAACGAAGACGAATTTGTGGGTTTGCCATCAAGTCAAGCTCCTTAAAAATCGGGTGAAGATCCACAAGTTTGATTTTCAACATATAGTTCCACGTTCCCATAATAGCACCAGCAGCACCAGATCCAGCTACGAAAGCACCACGTCCCAACTGATTGGCGATGGTAGTTGTTGCAGCAGCAGCACCGGTAGATGGCCAAGTCGTAGATGAGTCAGCACCAGCATTTGGAGGGTTTGAAAGAAGACGCTTTACAAACCCATCATTTGCAACCGACGCTGTAGCGGAAACAGTACCGGCGACGAAGGAGGTCGAGTTTGCCGTGTTATTCGAATACCCATCTCCAGCATTAACAGCTGTAGCGCTGTACTTGGTTGATTGAGCAGCATCCGGGAATAGAAACGATTCAGCCCCATGCTTCTCGACATACTGAGGACTGTACCCGGTCTGAGCGCGGATATTGTTCCAGAAAAGCTTATAGTCAGCCATCGAGACAATAGTCTTACCATTTAGCTCCAGAGACATCGAATCGATGACGTTAAAGTTGCCACACTTGGGGGCAACACAAAATCTGTTGGCTGCAAGTTGTACATTTGTAGCGTGCGTATTTTTCATTGATACTTTGAATGGGAGCATTAAATACGCATCACGGAGACAAGCAAAGCCTTCAGAGCCGTTTAGCTGGGCAGTGGCGTCGATAGTAATAACGCCATTCTGGTACGAACCCTGGTTCAGATCGATTACAAACGGTACGCGCTTGCCAGAGGATACCTTGATCTCCGGATCGCTCTTGAGAGAGCTCTGGTACAAATACTGGTCGGATAGTTGAGTTTCACTCATCGTTGAATCTATATGGTTTCTAATATACTTTTGAGAAATTAAATATTATGTCGCACCTCATCAAACCAATCACCAGCGATCATGATCTGATTGAACTCGCGAAACGAATGAATGTTCATCTGGATGATATCTTTGAATCAAGTGAGATAACAAAGCCACTTCCAAAGAAAGGTACATATCTAATACTACTTAGACCACCTAATCTTGATGTAGGACACTGGACGGCCGTCAATGATGGTGAGTACTTTGATTCAATGGGTGAGGCAGCCCCAACAAAGTTTGGAATTGGTCGATACAACTCCAAACAATACCAAGGTACGTATGGCGATTATTGCGGTCCATTCTGTATCCTATGGCTATATTGTAAGCAAAACAATAAGATGAATCTCCTAAATCGATTTAAAGATCTGAATTTGTCAATTCTGTATTAAATATGTTTCAGGGAATATAGCAATCATGTATCGTGAATTAACGATTTCCAGCGACGTTCCAGCTCCAAAGCTAACCAAAGCTCTCAAGACTGGTAAGCTAAGTCTTACTGCAAACCAACTTAAGGGTTCAGGCTCTGTTATCCATCTCCATCCAGGCTCTTATGAGAAGGCGATCAAAGCTCGCAAGGCAGGTCGCGGTGTACGTCTTGACATCACCCGACATGAGATCAAGAAAGGATACAAGAAGGCCCAAGGAGGATCTATTTGGAGTAAGATTAAGTCTGGACTATCCTCCGCATTCAAATTTGTAAAGGATAGTGGATTACTCAGCAAAGGACTTGATGCAGCAGTACCAGCTCTTGCAACGGCATTTGGAGCTCCTCAAGCCGCAATCCCTGCCAGAGCAGCAATTAAGTCCTTGACAGGAGTCGGTATATACGACTCTGACAGTGATGTGGAGAAAGAAGGTGGTCGTCTATCAATTGCTGATGTCAGGAAGACAGCAAAGAATGCTCTATCATATGCAAAACGCAAAGGAGTTCTAACCGATGCAGCTGATGGTGCAGAGAAGTTTCTACTGAGTAAGGCCACGAAGCCTGAGCACGAAACACTTATCAAATCGGTACGTGGTGAAGTACGTCGTCGCTATGGTGTTGGTGTAGCTAAGGGTAAGCGGCCTGTTAAGGGGTCGCAAGAAGCAAAGGATCGTATGGCTAAGATCCGAGCAATGCGAAAGAAGCCTATGCATGCTGGTTCATTTCGATTATAAGCTTTTGATTAAAAAAAAAGGTAGCATTAGCCAACTTATTTTTTTGGTTTCAGCAGTAGCATGATCGATACTGACGTATCTCTGAACTTGACTTTCTGATCGTTTTGATTATAAATAGAGATCGTGATCGATGTACGAGAGCCATTAAGACAGTTCATCCAAGCATACTGACTTGGTTTGTATGAAATAAGCTGACCTAC
>JAHQIV010000455.1:0-20805 GCA_030463285.1 Phytophthora europaea
GGAGCTGGGCTGCGGCCACGGACTCTCAGGTATCCACGCGCTGCAGCGCGGCGCCCAGCGCGTGGTGTTCAGCGACTACAACAAGGAGGTGCTGGAGCTCACGACGAGCCCCAACGTGCGGCGCAACGTGGACGACCAGCTCTATGGCAAGGCCGAGTTTTACGCTGGAGCCTGGAGCAGTATGACGGACTACATGAGGAACGTGGAGCAGCTCAGTGAGGAGCAGATGCAGTTCGACCTCATCCTGACGGCCGAGACTATCTACACGGAGGCCGTAGCGGTGGAATTGTACCAGGTGCGTCAGTCAGCCGGGAGGTGGATGGGTGGGTGAATGGGTTTTTCTTGTCTGCTTGACTAACGCGACGTGTTAATTACCGCGCAGGCGATCAAAAGGCATCTGCGCCGCGCGCCGCACGCCCGCGCGTTGGTGGCTGCCAAGAAGTACTACTTCGGGACCAATGGCAGCGTGCAGCACTTCGTGGGCCTCGTCCAAGCGGACGGAGTGCTCCGAGCCGAAACCGTATGGGAAGAGCGCGACTGCAGGTCTAATATTCGCGAGATTGTGCAGCTCTCTTATGCGGCCTGAAAGGTGAGGTCTCTAGAATGGGATTCTGGAGGGCAAGATTCCAACGCGAATGAATGAAGCGAACCATTTTTTTTGCTGGATGTCTGTCTGTCGGCAGGGTTTTTGGTCAACGCACACTCAACATGGATCGAACGAGTTCACTGACGTGGCAGACGTCTGCTGCTGGCATCGTTTGGATTCCTACCTGACTATATATATCGGTGGTCGTCGACTTCTCGATCCGCCGGCATGTGAAAATATCGCGCCTATAAATGACAGGCACTCTTTTCGGCAGTGGGCGTGGCCGTTACCGGACCAGGGCAGTCGACGCCGCAGCAGGACTCAATTGTCCGCGTCAATCGCTCCATCCAATTTGGAGCACTCGGCAATAGTCTGTTCACTGGAATATGGAGGGGCCTCCTGTGGGCAGCTTGGCGCTGAGCGGCGCTGGCTATGCCCTTGGCAAGGCACGGGCCAGCCGTCCAACCCGGCCAGCGGGTAGGATGCCGCGAGCGCTTCCTCCTGATAATGAAGCAAGCCTGGAGCCTCAGTTGGCGCCCAAGATCACGACGGTGGATGCACTAATCAAGGAGCTGCGCAAGGTCACCCACGCGATGTTCTGTACGGTCGACCCCAGTATTGCGAGCTCAAGCGCATATGAGAATTACTCGCGCCAAGCCTTCCGTTTCTTCACAACTACAAACTCCATCACGCCGGAATGCTTTCACCACAAGGTCGTGCGACTCGGTCTACACGTAACCCCACGATTGTGCAACGAGCTGTTTCGCCGCATCGACCAAGAAGATCTAGGCGAGATTGTCTATCCTACCTTTGCACAACGAGTATTTCTGCCAGAAACATTTTTCTCTCCTGATGAGCCAGCACAACCATCAGGCAATGGATCACCAACTAAGATCTCTATCAAACTCGAACCTGCAAACCGACCTGCCATCAGGTCGCCGCGACAGCCTGGTGGGAATAGCAATAACGCGGCTAATGCACCTAGCCCAAGGAAGTCGACTCCAGTGTACGAGTACATGGCCCTGGATGAACTTGAAAAATGCATCGTTCGGAGACTTGAAGAGAAAATGCCACGTGGTACAACGGACGCCGTTGGACAAGCCTTCTGTTTCTTCACAAATTCGGACACTATTACATTTGCTGATTTCCATCGCCACTTAGGAATGCTCCAGATACAGCTATCCCCACCCAAGTGCAGGGAGCTTTTCGTCCGGTTCGACAAAGATAGGGACGGAGTCATTGATACCATTGAATTTGCCACGACTCTTTTTACCAAGGAAAATCGAGCACCCGACCGTCCAAGCAGTGCGCATACTTACAGAAGCGGCCCTAGTGCGGCAGACCAGGAGCCGTCTGTCTCGACTAAGCAGCTTGTGTCGATGATGCGTGAAAGAATGGATCAACTCTCGGAGGAAACGGACCGTTTCCAACAAGCTTTCATGCTATTCGGAAAGCCTACCGGGATCTCCTGCAGCGATTTAAACTCTGCTCTGCGGAGGCTCGGGCTAAGGGTTTCAGAAAAGCAGCTGCAGGATCTATTCGACACGTTCGACTTTGATAAAACTGGCGACCTCGATGTGAACAAGTTTGTCCAAGGCGTTATGCTCGATGACTACTCCACTTCATTCTGGTTGTCTGTCAAGGACAGGCAAAAGGTTGACGATTCCCGGCAGAAACTGTACTCGATGGCAGTGCAATCAGTGCAAGAATCGTGGACTATTGCTGACATCGAGCGTATGCTGCGCGAGAAGATCGAACAGCGCACATCTCGTTCATCAGACTGCTTCAGACAGGCCTTTCGCATTTTCAAGAAAGTTAATGGGATCAAACCGCACGAGTTTCACGCAGCACTGGAATCAATCGGACTAGCACTGACTCGCGTCCAGTCTGATATTCTGTTCCGTCGATTTGACAAGGATGGCAGTGGCGACATTGACTTGAATGAGTTTATTCATGGCGTACTGCCGCCTGATTATATTGGAATCTCTTGGGTAGCTGCAGCTGACGAGCTACACCGGATCGAGGCGAAAAAGAAGAAAGAAAAGGCAATGGCAAACCCCGAACAATACATGACTGAAATTGAGATGGAAAGCTGGAGTCTGGATGAAATCGAAATGCGCATACGGGACAAAATTCAACAGGCGACGTCGAGAAGCTCTGATACCTTCCGCCAAGCATATAAAATCTTCAAGAAAGCCAGCCACGTGACAATGGAAGAGTTTCGGGAGCGACTGCTTGCTCTTGGCTTCCGTCTGACCCCAGCACAGTGCCTAGGACTGTTTAAGAGATATGACACGGACAACAGCAACGATCTGGACTTGCAGGAGTTTTGCATGAAGATCCTACCACCAGATTATACGCACGATGGAGATCACTGGTCGCACTCGGAAAAGTACAGGAAGGAGCGCCAACGACAGAAACTGGAATACGTGAAGAGATCGAAGAACGGACTGATCATGCTTCCGAAATTTATCGAGTCGCACCGCTTTACTAGAGGACATTACGTTTCTCGTACGTTCGAGGGAATGCAGGAAGAGACAATGCCATCGTTCAGCAATCGCAATGAGGGTAGCAGCAGAACTGGGGATACTCGACCGTCGACTAGCTCTACCATTGACGAGGTAACTCGACCTACTAGCCCTCGGCCTCCTCGCACATCTCGACCTCCATCTACCAGTACGACCGAAAGCGCCAATTCCCAGTATCTGCCCAGCCCTCGCCGTCGACCTACGCCTGCTTCACCTACAAGTCCATCAGCATCTTGCAGTCCACGGAAGATCCGCACTGCGGTATCTGCCGTCAGCAGTCGACCAACTGATACCCAGGCATATTCAATTCAAGCGGCCCCACCAACATCTCCACGGATTGTGTCACCCACTCGGCCAATGTCTCCTCGGGCACCTTGGTCAACCCCCCCTTCACCCCACCAGCAGAGCCGCCCGATGGCACCCAGAAAGCCCTCGCCGAAAGCGGAGGATGTTGCAATCGAGTACGAAGACGAGGAAATAATTGAAGACGATGATGTGATGTCGTTAGAATTATCCCGAGCAAAGAGGTTGTCGCGACACAGGCGAAAGCATGGTAAATCCAGCCGCCGCCACCACCACCACAACACGCACGACAGTGAGCGAAGTACTTCAAGTAGCAGTACGTCGAGTCAAGTGTCAGTGCGCGCTGCTGAAAGTGTAGCGGGCAGCTCTACGAGTACGGCCAGTGGAGCTGTAGGAACAGCCAAACACATGCCACAAAGGAATCACGTGCTGCTTATCAAGCGCTTCATGCAAGCAGCCGGGAAGGGGTCCGAGTTGAGCTCGTCAAAGAGCGTGAAGCGGCTGAGTGTTGCGCGCCGATAAACTACTGCCACCCACCTCCACCCCAACATCAAACTATCCTGAAAAAGCAAGTCAACCACTAACACGTAACGCAAGCAAATGTAGCGGGCTAAACGAGATCAACGTTGCAAGCCTGCTTCATATCGCCAGCAGAAATAATAACTTAAACATTGGTACACATGATGCCAACTACGAAGACATCTACAACTGCACACACCAGATTGACAGCCACACAGCGATGGATGCATTGGAATAGATGGCAAGACAGCAACGATATACCTGTCGACCAGGGAAGCCAAACCACACTTAAAATAGTATCTTAATTGCTTCGCGAATAAAGAGCTACAGCTTCTCGAAAGCAATGCAATCTTCTACAGTGGCTACCATCTCCTACTGTACTACCGTTGTGCCTACTGCTTCTCGAAAATCGCGTAATCTAGCTGGAAAAGTGCAGCGAGCAGCAGTGCACGATCCTCTGGGGTCGAGTCACGAGGAAACTGGAGCACGTAATTCGTGAATTCTCCACTAGCGCGACAAAACGCTTTGAGGCACTCCCCACTGCCAAAGCTTACCTGCAAATTTGCTACAACCGCTCCTTCAGTGTCCAGGATGTCGTACACAGCATCGTTGCGGCAGCAGGATGGCGCACAGCAGTTGTTGACTCGGCCACAGCACGCCAGATTGACTCGCAGTGAATAGCGCTTCTCGTAAGTACCGTCCGGCAGTGCACGCTCGATGTCGGTGTAAGCTGTGGCGAGACAGCAAGCCGAGCAACAACGGCTCAAGTATGGCGAAAAGTCTTCTCGAATGCGCCCAATTCGTTTGGCTTCGCCGTTCTCACTCAAGCCGTCCAGCCGCATTTCCAGAGGGCAGCACAACCCGCCTCCGCATTTGTACGGCCGCTCGATCACGTACGCGTCACCCGTTTCACCAGCGACAGTGAAGTGCATCTTGAGTGGGCGCAAGTATCCGCAGCCGAGATACTGCAAGACAATACGTGTGCAGAACCAGCTTTCTTCCTGAGCGCGCATGAAAGGCTCGAGAGCCTTTAGCTCGGCTCCAGTCGGGGACCATCCTGCTGCATCATCCGGGTTGTTCTTGACCTTCTTGTCCGCGGGCAATCGGTGAATGGAGTACTTGTTTTTGGCTTCCCAGGGCAGACCAACTGCCTGAGCAACCATTTCACCAATTTGCGTGTCTTGGCGGACCACCAGGCCGTCGACTTCCCCGAACTTCTTCTGGATCAGTTCATAGCCTCCAGTACTGCGTTTCATCTTGATCTAATGTCGGGATGAACTTGACAAGCGAAATATGGGAATGAAGAAGTGAAAGAAGGGTTGCTGCACATGTACTGTGGAATCGCAGGGTCACGTGGGACGTAGTTGGGTCGTTTCCACGTGGGACGCAGTTGGGTCGTTTTCCTCAGCGTGTTGCAACGGATGTCTATTTTAGTTGGCGTGAAGTGAAGCCTTGGGCAAATCTTTGGCGTGCGAATGATTGCGTTGTAGACGGGATCCCCACCGAGCTAACGCTGATGCTTGTCGATACTCGCCATCCATTTGTTGACTAGCTTCAAGCGTTTGTCGCGGTGAGCGTTCTTTTTAACGTGTTGGATGCAGCTCCTCACTTTCTCAACGCAGATGCGGACCGTTGGGTCTGCTAGCGGCTTCCAATCCATCGAGTTATAGGACACCACCCCGTTAAGCTCCTTGGTCAACTTGTCGAGTTGGTCTAGAGAGAAGATGCCGTCCTGCCACTCTTCCACTTGACCCAGTAGCGACTTTAGCTGCCCTTGCTTCACCGTTGTCGTTTTCGATGTGCGAGGTAACCGAGGTACCTTTTTCAGCATAGATTTTTCGCCAAGCAAATCCTGTAAACTCATAACAAGCCTGGATGCAAGATAAGGTGAATTATGAGACGAAGTCCGTGTAAGCTAATATACAGTTGCAAACGTACCTTTGCCATCCAACTTGGTTGCCCAACCTCTTGCTATAACCTCGCACACTGTCAACAAAGCGAAGATATTCTTGGGCCAGATCATTCCGTAGTGGAGCCTCACTCATCCAACCTCTTACGGTCTCGACTGAGTTTCGTAATTCTTCTTGTCGTGCACAAGTCGTGTCATCTTCCAGCACTTCTTGAATCACTTCAAGCGCCTCAAGAACACATGCTGGCTTCTCGTCGCAGGATAGTTTCTGAATTTTAAAACTCAGAGCGCGATAAATGCGAAGACCCTTCTCCAGTGACCGGGGTCCACTCTTCTGAGTTTCCGTCGCTGAAGCAGGGATACTCATCTCAAGACTTTCCAGTTGTGCACGAACACTATCCATCCACACCAGCAACATACACAGTCGTTAGATACATTTTCAATAAATAAAAATGGCATAGAAAAACGCCTAGGCCGTACCGATGGAAGTAAACCCTCAGCTGCTCGTTCTTGGAGCAAGCGTCTGTCAGCGCAGCGATCACAGATCGCACTTCCTTGACATGCTCACCGTTCCATTCGAGCTTTTGGAAAACTCCAGCCGCCGCCTCAAGCGCCCGGGCTGCAACCTCAGCTGCCGGCTTGTCGGTCGTGCTGGCGTCGCAGCTAGCTTGGCGTTTGAGGATTCGCTTGAGGTCGAACAGTGCCTCCGCCCACTGATTCACCGTATCGAACTGCATCCTCTTCTTGACGGTCTTAACCTTCCAAATCGCCTTCAAAGCATCGTGGGCCAAGGCCAGATCTGCACTCATTTTGCCATTTCCAGACCCGATCTCCTCTTTGTCATCCACTTTTGTTCGCTTCGGCTTCTTCTTCTCCTTCTTCTTCACTTCTTTTTCCTCCTCACTGTTACTCGGAGGGGTCGAAGGAGAAGCACCCCCTTCCTTCTCCTTCTCCTGCTTCTCTTTCACCTTCTCATTTCTCTTTCTCTTCTCCTTCTTCTCACCAGAAGCAGGCGCCTCCTGCTACAACACAAATTACAACGAGAACAGTTTAGTCACCCCTTCCACCAGGTCCAAGCACGCTGCTCCCCCGTCTCACCACTTGCATCCCGGCCGCCACCTCCTCCAGCTTCCCTTTCAGGTCTTTTTGCAGTTGCATCGCTGCGTCCATCGCCTCCATGAGGCTGGCGCTGCGTCCAGTCGACGGTTTGCCCTGCTCCAGTTGGTTCACAGCATCGCGCACCTCCTCCACCTTCGCGAACGCGGCGACAGTTTCGTCCACAGCATGTTGCAGCGCTGCGTATTCGTCCTGCAGCACGCCATTGCAGCTGTGGTGAAGCTCCGTGGGCTTCAACAACGACAAGATACGCTCATAGAGCGCTAGCGTGTCGGCCATCAATATTTTCGTATTGAAATACTTGCTTGATGTCCTAAAATTCACAAATCCAAATCTGATCTGAAACTGTACAAGCTGCAGTTCTAAACCATGTCTAGATTTGAAATTAGAAGTACTAATAAAAAAGAAACATTTTTAAGTTTATCTCAAATCTTGCTCTAGCCATTCACTGATGGAGGAGCTGTTCGGGCGCACGTGCCGACGCCGCAGCTGCACGAGAGCTACAACGCCGTACTGCACGAGGAGTTCGCATCCGTCTCACAGACTTTGAGCGACGTCGTAGCAGCTTTCGCGAAGCTGCAGGAGGTCCACGATGCCGTGTCGAAGCTGCAGCAGAGCCACGACACGTCGACCGACCGCCGCAGTGACAGTGCGAGGACGCTGGCAGACAACTCGATGCGTCTGCAGCAGCAAATTCAACGTCAAGTGGAGGAACTTGCAGCTGGGATGAAATTGACGCAGGTGGAGAGGAAGCGGAAGCCGGTGAGGACGGACCCTCCGGTACGAAACAGTGGCCGAGATATGGACGAAAAGGAGGAGAGAGGGGCGGCTTCTTCAGTGACAGCAGCGTCAGGCTTCGAGTCGAGTTCTTCGTCCGAGTCGGAGAGTGATGATGACGACGATGGGAGTGATGAGAATTCTGATGAGGCGGAAGGGAGTGAAGTCGGTTGGAAGGAGCTTAGTGCTTCGTCCGAAGCAAAGTCAGAACCAAGTCCTGCGAACGATGCGGAGCGACTTGAAACAGACACACACATCACGACAAAATCGTTGAAAAAGTCGGCCACGCACATGAAGGTCATCATCGAAATGGTCAACACATTCTCTCCGCTGAATCGGTCGTTCATTATCCCAGAGGTGCTGGCCGCGTTGAAAAGGTCGGTGGAAGAGGACGTCGGTGGTATGCAGCAGTCGGAAGTGACGGCCTCTTTGAAGATAGTTCTTAGTTGGGGGGATCGCTGTTAGGGATACCAAGTTCAACATGTTGAATCGTATCGCGAATACGCTGCTGAGGTGGAGTCGTATGTGAAACGGCTCCCGAGTTCAGCACGAGCTTCCGAACTGCAGAGGTTCGTTTGCATGCACACGTAGAACAACAAGTATGTCTCATTGCTGCTTCTGTATGTACTAACCCACGGTCCTATTTCTTTCTGTTCAGGCTGAAGGATGCCCTATGTTGTATGATTAAAATTCTTGAAGGCTGTTTAACGTCCGGCAGTGACAAGACGAATATTCTGACTGCAGTCCAAGATGCCAAGAAGAAGTACCAGTTTTCGCAGAAGATGGGGGTTGCTGATACGGTGCCTTCTGACGAGCGAATCAAGACGCTGGTCCGTATGCTGATTGCATTTAAAAAGGAAACTGCTGCCAACGTAAGCTGTACGTTTGGAGATCGATTGATTAAGGTGATCCTCAAAGTGTCTCGATGGCAAAGTGAAGACTTTCATGACCCTGTCCAATCACTGGTACATCGAATCATTGTGGACGCATTTCGAGAGTTTTCGACTCGGATACCGAAAGTGTTGACAAGAAATCGCGTTGTAGAGTACGTGCGTGTTACGATTTTTTTTATGCGTTGTACCGCAACTGATGTCGTTTATTTGCGACTGGTAGACTTTTGAATACCATGTCAGAAGGGATTTCAGATCCGTCCAACCCTAGGACCCGCGAACAATTGACCAGGCTTCGTAACCGAGCCACGCAAGTTTTCAAAGAAGTGAAGCAATACCAGAGAAAGCCAATATCCCCCAGCGAAGCCCATAAACTGACGGAAGCTGTTAGGATCTTGGTGGAGGATGTGACGGTTGGATGGAGTCCACATCAGGACGTTACGATCCGCGAATGTGTCCAGGAATTAAAGAACATCCTGGTACAAGCTCAAGCATCCGGTGATATCAAGCCGAGGAAAAGCTTCAAAATGTGCCTTACAAAAATTGTGAAATGGAATGTTGAGGATCCACCCGCCGCATTGGAAGAGGAGAGGAAGCGGAAGCGGATGGACGAGGAGGCAGCAACGGTACCATTTGTCGTCACTCCGGCAAGAAGTAAAGATGGCGACGAAGTGAGGAACGACGGTGCAGCCAAGAAGGCGAAGCGGTTGGAGGCTGCTATTGGCTCGGACTCCGACAGCTCGGAGCAAGATATGAAAGCCGCTTCCGTGGTAAAGCGAGAAGTAGCTGCAGCGTCTAGCTCCGACTCGAGCTCTTCATCCGAGACGGAGAACGACGATAGCGAGGATGAGAGCGATGACAATGAAGAGGAAGGAAGCGAAGCCGCGTGGAAAGCACTCACGACGACAGGCGCTGGAAACAGTGTGAAACAGCCAACTGGTAAATTGGAGACGCGAGGTGAGGCGGAAGGCACCATGACACCAAACATAGTGGTTGATGACTCGGTCACCTACATGAAGACCATCGTCGAAGAGGTAAGCAGTATGTCTCCGACGGAACGATAGTTCATTATCCCTGATGTGCTAACTGCACTGAAAAGGTCGGTGGAAGAGGATATCGATGGAATGCACCCGAACGAGGTGGCAAGCTCTTTGAACGTTTTGGTGGGCTGGTGGGCCGGCCAATGTGAGGATCAAATTGAGCATGTTAAATTATATCGCGAGCTCGCTGCTGTGGTGGAGACGTATGTGGTGCGCCTTCCGATTTCAACGCAAAAGTCGGGGCTCAACAGGTTTGTTTTCTACTGAGCGAGCAAATTTGTGCGATGCATCTGCTACTGTAGGTTAACTTGAGCGTGTATCCATCCTCCAGGCTTTTGGATTGTCTTTACTCTGCGATCAAGAACCTCCCGGCAATCTCAGAGCGCGACAGCAAAAGAACAACAATCCGAAGCGATAAAAAGTGGGGGTTATTTTCCAATATGGTTGGGATGCTTAACGCACAACGTCACTTCCGTGGAAAGCATCGACTTCTTTGTGTACTCGTTGCACTCAGACAAGAAACTGCCGCTGGTGTTAATGATGCCTTTGGAAAGTATATGCTCAAATTTATCGGTAAAATATCTGGATGGCTGGGAGCGGATTCTCGTCAACCGCTCCAATTGCTGCTGTATCGAATGCTATTGAACGCGCTACGGCAGTTTTCGTGTCGGATCTCCGAAGTATCAACAAGAGATCGTGTTGTAAGGTACGTGAGCTCTTGATGCTTATCACTCAAGCCCGCACTGTATACTAAGTAACTGATCGAATCCTTTTCCGGCCTGAAGAATATTGGGGAACATGTCTGGCGTACTTGCAGAACCATCCAACTCCGAGGCCCGCAAGGCCTTAGCCGATATTCGCGACCGTGCCGCGCAAGTTTTCCAAGATGTGAAACAATACAAAGGAATATCGATGAAGGAAATTCAGAGACTGATGGATGTTATTGGACTCCTAGTAGACGATGTGACGATTGGGTGGAATCCACGTCGGGACGCTACGATGCGCAAATGTGTCAAAGAATTCAAAACAATTCTCGTACGAGCTCAAGCGTCCAGTAGCACCAATAGCGTATTCCTCGAAAGGTGCCTCAGAGGAGTAGCGCACTGGAAGGTTGAAGATCCGCCAGCGGTAGTGAGAGCACCCACAAAGTAGATGCGTTTAGATACCTGGTACATACTTCTGTGGCCCCGATAGATGATGGATGAACTTCAAAAATGAGAAATGATAGCCAGGTTTCGATGTGATTATCTAAAAACTCTACGGACCGTGAGCAGGAAGAATGCCACAATGTTTGGTCTATGAAACTGTTGAAAACGCAGAGGCCATGAGTTCTTAGCCGACATTCGTAGCGGTGTGGTAGAATTTCTTCGAGGAGTGCAGCGATGGAAGAGAAAACAATCTCGAAGTGGGAAGGTCCATATCGAGAGCTGACAACGCAATTGTGTAAAAAGGGTAGTGTCGAAAGGACTGGAAGACTGGCGAGATTTTCTCACAAAGGGTCGCCATGTGCAAAATCGATGATTCTCCGGCTGCAGTACACGCCCTGAAAAAGTAGACACAGCTATAGACTTGAAACTAAAAGCACAATTCTCTCAGCCGAGCTGCACGCCAGGCATCCTAACTTGCACTTCGCGACACCGAGAATTACGCGGCGGGGAAAATGTAAATAATATGTACTATATTATACCTCCGACAGAGCCCAAGTGGAGTCCCGACACTCGTGGCAAGCAAGTTTGTGTGGACATCCGATTATGCGGCAAAACATTTACTTATAGTCGCATACACTGCACACGATGCTGGTATGAATCGCGAGCTGATCGAACTGATCACGGAGGAGGCTGCCCCTTCCAGAGGTCTAATTTGACAAAAGTACCCATGCTGGATAATTGCCTGGCGGATTTATGACTCACTTTTCAAATCACCACCAACAGCGAAGTCACCCCGTTGGACTCCTGGGATGGACTCTGGATATAAAATCCAGAGAACACTACGCCATTGACAATAATTTGTCAGACACGTTTTCTAGGTAATGTTGCCAATTCCAAATAAACGTTCTGTTCTGACCACAAAACGCGAAATGCTGCCAATACCGTATAGGATTTTACGGCTTCAACGATCTGGTCGTACAACTGAAGTAGCTCGAAATCGCGAGGGTCATATAGAGCCGATGCTACGACTAACTTCAAGGCTTTCGATATCTCGACCGCCTGCTCATCTGAGGAAACCTATTCTGTCATCTCTTCCTTCAGCGCGCTGAGAAGCCGAGGGATATGTTGCCTTCTCTCTTCGGGTATCAAGGCATCGAGCAGCAAGGCATACTGACCGTAGCTAAGACGCACATGGTTTTTTGTTTCATTACTTGTTAGCAAGCTTTGGCGTTCAACAATGACGGCCAATGTTTCGTGGAGGAGCAGAAAGTTAGCACTATGTCGAGATTTTCTGCCACCTTTTCAAAAGCTACCTATTTAAACTGCGTGTATTCGGAAGCTGGTTGATACACAGCTTCAGTTAAAGAGATGCTCACAAAGTTAAATACTTCATCGTTACGATAGCCCTGTCAAAGGATGTCTTGCGCATCACTTCCAAGTCTGCGAGGTTCTTAAGTAGCAAAGGAGGACCAACTTCCGGCCTTTCCGCTTAAATACGCCCGTACCCCCCCCCCCTCCTCTTTCTCATTCCAGATTCAGCCGCGTCGAAGGAAGATGGTGAAACTGTTCTGTGCGATCGTTGGTGCGGCAGGCAGCGCGTTCGAGGTTGACATCGACGAAGGTGCTTCGGTGTCCGCGTTGAAGAAGGCGACCAAGAATGATAACTCGACGACGATCACGGGCGACGCCAAAGACCTGCAGCTCTTCCTGGCGAAGACAACGATCGGCGCGTGGCTGAAGTCGAAGAATCTGCTCCGGATGCTGAAGGGGGAGATCCCCAATGAACTTGAGAGTCGCTACATGGACGAAGAATTGGAAGATCCGACCAACACAATCAGCACGATACTCCCCAGCGAAATCCCCGAGGGGTCCATCCACGTGCTGGTGGTGGTTCCGGCACAAGAACGCGCACGAACAGAATTGTGGCTTGTCACTGGATCCGTTGATAACGCGTAGAGAACGAAAGGGATTCGCTGCAGACTGTACCGACTGGCGGGGTCATACCTTGGATACTACGATCCTGCGCGCCATGCCGATGACAAGGATAACGCACTCTGGTATGAAAGCAAAACGTTGCGCATCCACAGTCTGTTCGAGACCAGTAAGTTCACTCATCCTGTCGAAGCAGCACGTGTTGTTTGGTTGGACTAACTCTTTGTTTGACAGGAGAGAATGCGCTGCTGTTTGATAATGCATTGCAGGACGAAAGTATCACGTCAACATCCCCACTCAATGGCCACATCGTTTCAACAAATGTTGCCTCTACTGGTATTTCTCGGGAGCTAAGCGAACTTCGGCGCATCTACAGCCGGGATTATGATCCAACTGATACCGAATCCCCCCAGGCTTCAATGTCATCTCTATCAACCACCACCTCGATTGTTGATACAATGACTGACGAATTCAAGTACCAGCGTATCGAGAGCGAAGAGTGGTTTGGGTCGGTGGGGAAGGCACAGAGCTGCCATGTGATGTCCAAAGAACATTGCCTGAAATTCCAAGCTACAACAACTATAACAACGACCCAAGCAATCGTCTTGCTCTTTCTGCAGAAATGCACGAATGGTTTGATGCTCGGTCGTACACGGTGCCGACGATGAAATTTTCCGTCGAGTCCACATCTGAAGATTTTGTAATCGGCAACAGACACAAGGTACGAGTCTTTTGAGTACGTGCAGAATACTACTTGTTCTGACATTATTTACGATGCCATAGGTCAATTTGGTTGTGCGCGCGTGGGATGCTGGATTCGCAAGACTTATGTCGCTGCGTTTGAAAGAAGGCTTTGCTGTGTCGGATGATGGCTTGGAGATGCGAACATCCGTCTATGTACAGAACAAGGAGGTATTTTGCCAGTGCATGGAGTGGAAGCGCAAAGAGATAGAGAAGAAGTGGAGAGAGTACGTTAACATGGCACCTGCTGTTGACTGACAGCACCACACGTCGTAGCGTATCGTAAGATCCTATTGAGGTTAAATGACTTCATTTTCAATTGTTTTTCATCCTGATAACGAGAGCTTTGCTTAGGCTGGGATGGCTAAAGAACTTTGGTTGAAGTGAAACGCGGGGTGCTGGTATTGTGGGTTCCACTCAAAAATCGATTGATTGAATCGATCCGCCCACAATCGCCCCGCGTATACTCTGGCGTATACAAGTTCAACTAAGTACGAGTGTAGCCATGACATCGCCTGCGGGCGATTCAGCTAATGACTTGGGAATTGTATGTGGGCGATTCAGCGAACCGCTCAGGATTTCTAAATCTAGCCAGAATTCACAATACTGTGCATTTGTATCAAATACTACTACTAGTAGTAGTATTTGATGATGACTAAAGGAAAGAAGAACAATTTTAGGATGGCCCACCATAGATACAGAGTATAGCGATAAAGTTCAGCTTAATGGGTCTGGCGGCCAGGTAGCGTCGCGTTCAGGGCACTGACAAGGACTTGGTGACGGAAAACACACTCAAGCTGCGCACCGACAAGAAGGTCGTGTTCCAAGAGAAGCAGGGCCAACAGGTCAAGTTCCTGACCAACGACGCGTGATTTTTTTCGTCAACGAGCGCGTGATCGAGCTGGGCTGCGGTATCGGCATGCCCGGCCTCGCTGCGGCTGCACTCGGCGCCAACGATGTCGTGCTCACCGACATGGTACAATACGAGCCACGACGAACTTGATGCAATTGGTGGTCGATCACTCGGTCACGCGTTGTTGTTCTGTAGGATGTGGCGATCCCGTGGATCCAAGCCAACATCGAGCGGAACCAGACGCTCGGCTGCCCCCCCCCCCAAATTACATCGTATCATTAACAATGGTGTTATTACGTACTTAGCTCTCTCATCCATTTGCGTTTAATTAGTCGACCAAACATCTGTACAGGTCTAAAAATGTACGTTTCTAATCATACCTAAGCTTTTCATTTCTTGGCCAATATGGACGTGATTCTCTCGCACTTCAGCGCGTCCGAGCTGCGTCTCAAATGCCTCAAAGCGGTGGAAGACGAGCTGACGCACGCCGAGCAGCAGCTGCGTCCGTCTCTAGTCCCTCTGAAGCGCGCGCTGAGCGTCGTGCAGGCGTCGCGCAACATGTCCAGAGCTCCGCTGGTGCTCGTGGACGAGTCACCCGGCGTCGCCAACGCTCTGACGCAGCTCGTGGCCGCGTGCAACGACGTGGGCGCATTGATCTGCGAGATCAACCGACAAGTGAGCAGCTCGGGCTCAGGCGACGCGTCTCCATTGGCCACGGACGACGAGAGGGAGGAGCAGGTCAAGGCGGAGCCGAAGAGGGCGGCGACGGAGCACAAGGAGAAGAAAAAGGCAGCAAAAGACACAGCAAGAAGAAGAAGGAGAAGAGTGGGGGATGAGTCTATAGAGAACTCAGTTGAAGCTGCTCCGGGTGTCGTGGATTTGTCGCTATCAGACGACGAGAAGGAGAGAAGGGAAGTGGTTAAAGAAGAGAAGCAGACGGATGAGAATGGCGAAGCTACTGCAGTGAAGGAGGAGATTGAGAGGGAGTCCACCGTCCGAGTTGCTGTTGTGGAGCTGGAGCAAGTCCCAGCAGAAGAGAAGGATGGGGACGAGTCGTCGTTTCATGATCCAGAGGTGGAGGTGCCGATTGCGTCGATGGAAGAGGAGGAAGACGAGGTCCGTGTGCCCACGCAGCGGAGAAATACTCAGAAGAGGAGAGCGGCTACGCGCGCGGCTGTCGCCCCGCCACCGCCGAAGCGAGCGATGCGCGACGTGGTTATTCGATTGAGGAAACGAGCTGAAATGGTTCCGAGTGGGGATGTTGGGGCGGCTGTATGCTCGGCGTTAAATGGTGCGATCGCTGTTGAGGAACTTCCTGACACGAGGGGAATAGGGCCGCTCATCCAAGCCTTCCTCTCTGCGACAGCGGAGGCTGGAAAAAAGCTTGTGGAAGTCCACGCGCAACACCCGGTTCAAGCAGAGCGACATCTGGAAGATATGCGACTGCTCATGTCGGTTGCCGTAGCGAATCTCGAGCGTGGATTGAGCAGAGACGAAGTATGTGCGGCTTGGAAAATGTTTAAAGTGCTGCAGCAGCTTCACGATTTGTATCCGGCGAAGACGAAAGCACCGGTATGACGTAAATTTGCATGCGATGTACATGTATTGGGCTTGAGTTTTGGTGCTTAACTATGCGCGTGATTTCTATATGTTGCAGGAGTTGCCTTCAACTTTACAACTGTCTCGTGAAGAAGCATGCAGTGCCATCTGACGTGGTGAAAGATTTCCGAATGAAGCTCGGAAAAGTGCTGGAGGAAGTGGATGAGTGGTCACCGCTGGATGGACTCACTGCCAAATGGTTTGACGAGCAAATGAATTTGGTCACTGAACTACTTGAAGGTCGATATGAGCACTGGAACCCACGCGACGAACCGGTTCTTGGAAAAGTAGTCGCCAACCTGGAACGAATATGTACTTTTGGAGTGGGCGATGCGTGGAATGACCGTTACGCCTCCATTTGCATGGCGTGCAGCAAAATGTCGCGTTCGACTTTCTTTTGGACATTTGATCTAGCGGAAGATATGACGAACAACCTGATCAGGTGCAATGAACTTGAACCGGGTTTTGAAGATAGAAATCGTGTGAAAAAGGATTTCGAGTATGTTACGAGTTATGACGAGGAAGTACGCCAGATAAGCGACGTGGTGAAGAAAAATGCAGCGTTCGATGAGCTCATCGATAGGCTCAGATGGATTTTTAACGCGGTGGCAATGACAAAAAAGCAGTCATTACTGCTCAGCTCAAACAACTAAACAAATGTTTGGCTACCCTTGTGAACCTCAGTGACAACGGAGACGCACTCAACTTAGAAGGGTGTCTTCACCTGGAAAAACTGCTGGTAGTTATGCGCCAAGTTATGTATGCTAGGATCGACTATGCGAAGGTCTCAAAGGGGTACGTACTTCGCTGTTCGAAGGGCAGCTGTCCATGAAAACTAAGGATGTGTGTGTATGGCGATCCGTACAGGGCAACAAATGCGTTGTTGGGGCTGTTTTCACCCGACAAACGTCCACGATTCGTGTACCCGGAAGGATGCAGTTAGCACAAGCTATGTAAATGCCCATAACGGGAAATCCTTGCTGAGTCTTGTTCAACCTACATTGTCAGCGATTTAGGGCGAACAGGGTGCAACCTGAAGGTTGGAGTAGGGCCAACGCGTTCTTTCATTCTCACCACAACCGTGGAGTATGCGCCAACGATTACCGTGACCTAAAACGTCTCGCGCTCCGATGAGGAGAACGATTTCTTTGGTCGCATGGAGAGCAAGTGCAGCAGAAGAAGCGCCGCGAGGCTCAGCGATACGTGGAGCAGTACGCCTATATCAGCGACGTTTTGTCGATACCGGTACTTTCGGTATCCGATCCGAAAACTTCGGCAAAGCAAAGCGCACAATGATCCGATGCACCAGCAACTGGAGAGGGCCACGAAAGGCTTCATTGGGCTAACCAGAGAATTTGCGGATACTCGGACCATTCGATCGCCGAAAGAAGTGTTTACGCCGGGGGCAGTCTCCTTCTTGAATGCAACGAGAAAACGAAGCAGTCGCTCGAGTCGCTTTTCAGAGCTCACAGTATCCGGACGTCCAATTGACGTCGAACCCGCCTCCTTCTTCTTGGCATTTTGGATTGCAGCCACTCGGATCGTCCCGTTGGTGCTGGGCATCAAGAGACCGTCAAACATTTCGATCGTACAAGATGCGGTCTCCTTCAGCCTAGAAACAATAAATACACACCCGAGCTAACGGACAGTAGCAGAGACTATGGCACAATGTTTTGTGTGTGTAACCAGCCTCATCCGCTCGAACATTAGGATTGAACTCGGAAGCGGTTCCGCATACAGAAGCGTCCTCGCAAAGTATATTAAAAAATACTATCTACATGCGCTTTGAGCAGGTTCTCCAAGTTGCCTTCTAGCGAATCGTTGTGCTTCTTGTCAACTTTTTTTCTTTCCCGAATAGCACGTTGGAAAATTGGCTCAAAATCGCATCCTTTGGGCCGCGCTCCGTTACCAAAGTCGGATTGTGCGGAATGCCCAGCAGTTCTGCGATACTGGTGGGGGTTTGTTTTTTACTGACCCAGAACTTGAACTGATACTTCTGGACAGTCTCCGCGAGATTTTTCACGTCCGGGATTTGTTTCAATGCTTCCAAGGCTAGTGCCAGCTTATCATCCGGCACTTCAGTGCGCAGCAAATGGTAGATTTCATAATCCGGAAAGCTGGCGACCCCGTTCTTCTCTCTGTAAGCATTCGTGAACCTGAACCACATGGTTGTCCTCTTGTTTTTTTCAATATTCGCCCAAGGGCTTCGACGACCAACGATCCTGAAGAAGTCCTTCGGGGTATTGCCAACCTTGAGATATAAGTTCACAGCCAGTTGGAAGTCGAACTTCCTCATTTTCCACATCTCTCGGTCCAATTGTGCGAGTTTCGACACCCAAGCTCCATCTACACCTCTCTCTTCCCCGTCCGCACTGAAACCGTTCACAGTGTTTTCCGCAGCTGGAGACGCGTGCGATCTTAAAAGCCTCTTCGAGATGCCTGCGCTGTTTTCAGAGCTGAGCAAGCGCTCCGAGGGAGCGATCTTCGAACTGGTGAATTTTCCAGAGTGCATGACAGCTTCAACAGGGTTGAGCCCCACACAGAAAAGTATGGCGGCCACCAGCATGATGCACGTCACGTGCATGGTTGGAGACAATGCGTTCGTAGCTGAAGAATTGCGAAGTGAGACCACAGTGTGCGTTTCGTTCTCAATTGGAAGAGAGAAGGTCAAAGCCCCATCGTAGATGGAATCCTTGCTCGTGTTTTTGATATAGATACGGAGGATTTGTTGGTTCGGATCGTGTCGACTCGACTGCCGGACCAACTCAGGAGTATTCTACCGGTACATCATTACACCAACAGCGGCGACATGATTAACGCCGTGAGTCATGTCGCCGTTGTTGGTGTGCCTTAAATCAAGGCCTTGGGACTCCCAGTGCGAGAAGCGGGGTCGCTTTTCCGAAAAAGAAAAAGTTTCTCTGGGTGGGAGAACTTCTCCTCTCCGAAAAGAGCTGGTAAGTGAAGAGCAGCTGTGTGAGCGGCAGGACTTGAACCCCGGTGTTCAATAAACTCAGTTCATACAATGTTGCAAGTATGCTCAACTCTGACAGGCCGCACTGGATATATTAATACCGACTTCCCTATGTCAAGACATACGATACAGGGCGCGCCAAATCGATAGGACCCTCGATTTGGCGCGATACTTTCGCCGATATCTCGGCTTGTAGGGGGAGTTCGGAGTTGCTGTTTAGATATGTTGCTTGTAGGAGCTGTAGCGAGACGTGACTAGTGCTAACAACTGCGATATCGAAGCCCTTGGTAGGGCTGGCATACAGATTGCAGCTTTAGGATCCCGCGACACCAGCTAAAGTAACAATTTATATAACGCGTGCATCCATTTAGCCGGGACAGGGGATCGCACGTCTCTATTCCGCACATTGGTTGTACTAGTATGTCTTGACATAGAGAAGTCGGTAATATGGAAGACTCACGTCATCACTGGTTACCAATGTCCATACAGTACGGTCGTGCACGTCGTTTTCGGCACCGCTGAAAACTTATAATTTGAGATAATCAATCAAGATTGGAAGCATAAGCAGATTGTATCGGGTAAAATTTACTTCTGGGATTTGATCAACTGTAAGCTTAGATATGGTCCACCCTGGCAAAAACGAGGTGCACGACTGCATTATGGACATTGGCATCCAGTGATGACGTGAGTGCCAATGTACTGTATACCGGGGCAAATGAAAGTAAGTCAGTACAATTGCATCTATGTGAACCCTTTGCTAATCTTGTAGCTTCGCAGTGTTCATAAGTCTCGCTCCGTAAAATTAGCTGTCGATGGAGATAATATTAAAAATCGTAAAAACTAATGCCGTGCGTTGCCCGGGGAAGCTGTGATTATCGATTTCATCGTAATGGAGGTTAAGAGGATGATTTCGCACATCAACTGCAAAACGCTGTCGCTAGCACTTGTAGAACAATGACGATGCAGCCCCCCCCCTTCACTTAGTTATCTAACGACCTATGCGTGAACGCATAAGGACTTGCTGAGTCAGCGTACAGAGTGAACAACCCCAGGAATTCGAGCGTGAATATTTGTTGAGTCGCCACAAGGTGGATGCACTCAAATGGTCATACAGTACAACGTACTCTTGCTGTACCAATGTTACGTGAATGCTGCACGATTGTTGCACGACTGTCACCCCCCGTGGTTGTTGCATGAATGTCGTTCTTCACCGACTGGGTCAACATTCACCATGTTTGGTATACCATCTGACAGGTAATGTAATATCGCATCGCGTTCCTATATAAACGCGTCGCACTCGTATTATTAGATATTACTGAAGTACTCAAATATAGTTTTATACAGGATTGGCGAGGCCGGCCTTAGGGCCGTTCTTAAGTTCCCGGGAGATCTCCCGCCGAGAGGACGTCCCAAAAAAGAACCAACTTTTGGGAGATTATGTTCTCCACATAACCTCTATAGATTAATAATATGATTTGAAAATTTATAAGACCCTCAAGCGTTTGCCTCCATTCACTAGTGGTTATCACGGTTGGAAAGTAAGTATGTTTCAGCTACCAATCAAATCAAATCTTCAACTTTCAACTGTGAGGGTCACGCCAATTACCGCATGGTGTCCAGAAAGTTTTGATTGGCTGATATTCAGTGCATTGTCAAGGGCGACTGAAGACGGAGACGATGACAAGAAGCCTCCGCGCACTGCTACTAGAGGAGCTAGAGATCGAAGAAGCGACTCGGCTGCTCATGGATGGCGATAGCGACGATGAAGACAATGAAGAGGGCCTCTTTCACGATGCAATTGCCTCGAATCGGTACCTAACACGCTCAACTGTCTACAAAGCTGCTCGTTGGACCCCGGGGAGGATATTCCGGAGCGACTCGATGCGAGCTCGA